>VWZV01011120.1:343152-364530 GCA_013397155.1 Irena cyanogastra
AAAAAAAAAAAAAGAGTCCTGACCAGTCAGATTTTGTCATCCCTGACAACTGTGTCTTCCTCCATGCACAAAGTGGCTCCACTCATATAAACCTGTCTTAGCAAAGCCCAACTTGCAAATATGGAGAAATGACAAGGTTCTGCTTGGTACTTCTGCGTGCTTTAAAAACTGCCTGAAAGACAGTGGTGAGGGCTGAAGTTAAGATCATCATTAAGGAAAGTGGGATGCTGGCATGAAAACTTAGTGGAACCTGCACTCACCCACCATCAGAGAAAGGAGTAACTTAACTTCAACTGCTTTACTCCTTTTTCTGTATCTCCATGGAGCTCAGCTGCAGACTGGCTAGCTGACCTAACAGGAAGGGGAAGATTTTTTTACACCTTCTGTGTAAAAAGAAAAACCTTACAGTCACATACTGCCTGTAAACCAGCCCACCTAAGGTCTTCAGTGAGATCCTCAGGACAACTGAAAGCCAAACTCATGCTCAAAGCATCTTTAAATTTTATTATTCCTTTTTGTTTGTGAATAGAAACCTGAAGGTCACTCAAAACTGGTTTGAGACTCGTGAAGTAGCAGTGCAAGCTATCAACATTTCTTTGACAAGGATATTGCTAGTGGCTTGCTGCAGATTTGCATTGCCTCTCTTGTTGGCACAAAGCCCTTTTGGCAGCTGTGATGAGTGAAAATTCTCCCTCAGTGGCTGTTGTGTGGTCATTTCTACTGAGTTTCCGAGCGCTGTATTCTGCTGTGTTTTCCAGCTCATTAGAGGAAGTGATACATAATCCTGGGACAGAAGTCTGGCCTTGGTTTCTGGAGACCAAAGCACTGCACAACATAAATATAAAACTGTCAGAGCTCCTTGTGGGAATGCTTCCAGGTAACTCACAGCAGGGTGCCAGGGGACTTGGTTTCAGGCAGCATCTATGACAGATCTACATAAACTTGGTGCCATTGTGATGACACGCGCAGCCACACAAACAGCACTCAGAAGAACAATGACCCAGGCTATTATAAGATTAAGAAAAACTACTCCTGATGAGGGACAGGTTATACACTTGCCAACATCATGTAATCATAGAATCCTAGAATAGCTTGGGTTGGAAGGGACCTTAAAGATTGTCTTGTTCCAACACTCCTGCCATGGGCAGGGACAGCTTCTCTAGACGAGGTTGACCAAAGCCCCATCCAACCTGAGTCTGAAGACCTCCAGGGATGGGGCACCCATAGCTTCTATGTGCAACCAGTGGCAGTGTCTCACCACTCTCACAGCAAAAAATTTCCTCCAAATATCTAAACCTACTCTCTGATAGTTTACAACTATTACCTCTTCTCTTCTATCACTATATCTACTTGTGAAAAGTCTCTCTCCTGCTCTCTTGCAGGTGCCCTTTATGTCCTGGAAGGCTGCTACAAGGTGTCCCCAGAGCCTTCTCTTGTCCAGGCTGAAAAACCCCAACTTTCTCCCTTAGACTGTCTTCTTGTGCATGGTGAATAGAGCTGGTGTATTGACACTCAGCAGTGAAGAAGCACAATTGAGATATAGATCCTGAAGGACCCACATCTGTCAGGAATACCTCAGTGACATGACACAGGCTGGTGGTGATGGAAGCCCAGGCATCAGATGCCTCTTGAGTCCTTTCATTGCTTTGAAGTGTTTTTGCACTGTAATGATAGGAAGAAAAATCAGTTAAAGACAGGGAAATATTTTTAGGCCGGGTGTACAGTGCTGTAAAATATCTAGAATGAGTTCTGAGTGCCTGAAAAATCCTATTTTGGATATACTTTGTGTAACCAGATAGTACTTGAAGAATTACTAAAACATAATTTTCCTCCCTTTATTTGCTTCAGGAGATCAAAGTAATAACTTCATAGTAATACCTTCATTTGATCATAGTTGGAATACTAATAACTTCATTTATTTTCTAGTTAAAATAATCAGAAGAGTTTATATTCTCCTTGAAAGCAAGCTGTGTTGTAGTAGCTGCTTAATGAATCAACAACACTCACCATCTTGACTTCTTCTGGTAGGGAGAAAGCAGCTCAAGCTCTTCCCAAGGAAAATAATCCCATTTCACTACATGTGTCCTTGTTTTGTACCACAGTGGAGGAGCTCAGAGGCAAAACTGTTGCATTTCTTGAAAATTAATGTTCACAAAAGTTGTACATTATGACATCTCAGCATGATCCAGTTAAATTTTCCCAGTTAAGCCAGCTTGAATATACTGCTTAGTCTTCTATGTCCTTTACAGACACCCATATGTAGTGCTTGCTCTTTACTCTTTTCATTATTAAATTATGAGATTGTAAAACCAGCATTCAGAAACTTGGTAAAAAGAAGAGCCAAATAAATTATGAGTTTGAAAATTCTCTAACGTTCATTTTAAGTGCTCCATATGGCAGTGACAAATCATAATCTGATAGTGGGAGACCTTTCACTTTGTTCTTTCTGTTTTTTTCCATTGAAATTTTGCATATTGGGAGTGATTTAAGTGTGTTGCATCTTTTCCCTGCCAACATGTGGTAGTTTCAAACCAGCCAGGCTGATGTGCATGGCAGTTCTGTAGGGAAGTGTGCAGTGCCAGTCATGGTGTTTTGTTTCCCACAATAAATTCCTGCTAACTCATTACCGGAATCTTGAAAATGCCTTGAAAGAAGACAGGCCTGTGCTTTCATCCTTCCAAAAGTTGGGGAAGAAAGAGTGTGCTATCATTACAGTCATGTGGTATTTATTTCCCATCTAGCTAAATGTCAACCTTTTAAAAATCCTGTTTAAAGACTCATTTCAACAGCACATATCAAAGACAGATTCTCAGGTGAGCTGGATGGTGTGGAATAGTAGACAACAAACAGTGATTTACAGACATGGACAGTGTCCAGCTGTGAAACCACATTTTTGTGTTAACCTTAAAGGGAGTTCAAGGAAAGTTGAGAATTTAATCTGCTCTTTGTCGTTCTGGTCTATTTTTGCTTTGGAAAGGGGGAAAAGTTGGCTGCACCGTTCAGTTCTTATGCAAGAGAACAAATTTATAAAAATGTTTACATTTTTTTCTTGAAGGCTTTTGCTCTGACTGTGCCCAATATAAAAGTGTTGTATCAACAAGAGCTTAAAAAAATGTTTCTTGCTCTTAGGTTGTGCAAATAGCAGCACTGTGTGCCCTCTGCCAGCATGACTCAGTGACTTTTAATATGAATAAGAGGGCCTTTACAACTCAGTTGGTTCTCCTTTCTTAATAACTACATTTTCCTAAACCTACCAATTTTTTTTCTGATTAAAAAAAAAAATCAAAGAAAAAAAGAGAAGTAAAGAAATGGAGGAAAGCATGGACCACAGGCAAGGCAATTCAGTTTCCAGCTTTTTGAAGAAGGAAGCAGAAGGCAGCAAGCAGAACTTTGTCATATCATTTTTTGTTATTTCCTTTGCTTTTCAAAGCACCTTGGCTATTTGATCTCTAGCAGAGAGGCACTGTAGCCATTTTTACACCAGAGGCTTGTCTTTATATATCTCTTTTAGAACTATATTTCACAGTGAATGGCAAGAGAAACTACTGACTGATCTTCAAAACCACTTGCAAGTAAAATGGCAAGCTATCACACCACTGTTCTCTTAATTTTTCTTTCTGAGGCTCACTTTAATTTTTTTTTCATTTTTTTGGATTATGCTCTCCCAATGAATGAGGTGCTACTTGACCTTTAAATGTCAAAATCCCTTTGAATGGCATTACTGTGAACTCTGGAGCCATAAACCACATGTGAATGGCTAATATACATAGGATGATGAATTCATTTAGGCTTATGAATTCATTTTATTATTCCTATCACCTCCCCACCCCCAGGAAAACAAATTTTCAACTAGCTACTGCTATTTTAGGAAGGGAGTAGGGAGAGAATATACTGGCAGGCTGATTGACATAAGTCAGCCAACTCTTCCAGCTAAAGGTCTGAGTCTGCAAGCTGCTTCTTGTGGGTGGATCTCTGTGCTTAGATTGAGAAGCCTGAAGAATTCAAACTGAAATCAGCTACAGCTAAGTTATAAGCCATAAACTCTCACTTTAAAAGTCATTCAAGTGAAGAAACACTTACAAAGTGAAGTTACTTTACATATAATTATTATTATTATTACCATTTTCCGTTTGCTCCCAATCAGTTTTAACTCTGTATTTTCTGTGTGTGTTTCTCTCACTTTGGATGTAAGAAGAGGTTTACATCTCTACATCTATCTGGACAAAATCCAAAATCTGAGCCAAATATCCTATCTCTTTCCTTGAAAAGTTATGGAGAAAGTCAGAGCACGGGAGCCAGAGATGAGGAGGGAACTGAAAATATTCCCAGTACAGTTGACAGTTTCATTCAGGCTCGTGTCTCTAACCCAAGGGTGTTTGGCAATGATTCAGTCATAGGGGATGTTCTGTACCAACCTCAGCTAGGACAATATAGCAGATTTTGTCCAGTTCTCATGCCAGTAAAGATAGGAAGATTAAAGGGCCCTTTCCTCCATCAGTTTCTGAAGCAGAACATGATTTGAAACCACCAATTCAACAATAATGCCCATGGCACTCTGCAGAAGAGACTATGGATTTCTACTTGTGGCTGTCTTTTTGCCCACAAATGTGGACTGCTCTGTTTTACCCTTTGGAGGATCCTTGTCCCTACAGAGAAGACATTTAGCCTTCAGGAAGAGAGGATGAAAGACATTATTAACTTGCCATGATTTCTCACACTCACTTGGTCTAGACTGGTGGAAGTGGCTGTCACAAAGAATCAGGATCAGGGCTCTGCTGTGCTGCAGAAGCAGTCCATGGTCTGAGCAGCCTGCAGGAAACTAGGCGCTGCAGAAATCTGGGTATTACATCTTTCTGGGTGGCCAGGCAATAAACCCAAATAATCCCACTTTTAGGTGTATGAAAAATATAAGCATGCACAATGTCCACCATTCATTAAGTTTTCTTGTTTCATTTTTCTGAGTTAGAGGACTTGCAGGATTTAACCGGTAATGCTTGTCATGTTGAGCTGGAAACACCTTTAGAACATGACAGAATTATAGTGCTTACAACGCCCACAGGAAACAGTTGTTATCCCACAGACAAGTGAGAAATTGAGTCACTGTATCATCATCATCTCCTACAGCCCAGCCAAGTGTCCTAATTATAACATCATTCCATATTCAGAACTGTCTAAATAAAATGAAGCCTTAAAGGTAAGTACCTCCATACACTGCATTGTCTTGCTGTCTCACATTGGAATTACACCCACCTAGGCTGGGTCACGACCTGCACGGTGACCTTGGGAGGTGGTGTAGACCAAAGTAAGGGATGTTCAATATTCACCTAATGAAATGCTTTGTCCTGAAGAGAATAGGTCATGGCCATCACTGGAAACTTTCCACACAGCCATGTGAAGCTCCCTCCTGTGTGCTCACTAGTACACATGCTGACCCAGCACTGTGTCAGTTTACTGAGCTTTCCTCCCAATCAAAGGAGCTCATTTGATTACTTAATGGCCCTTAGAAAGCAAATTTAGAAGTAATCATCTATTCTTAGCTCAACCACTTCTCCTTTTAAAAATGTTTTCCCAAGACCCCAGCCTAGATGAACGGAACATCATCCACAGAGCTGTATAGCTTGCCTGCAATTTCTACCCACCAGCCTGAGGAAGGTACCCAATAGTTAAAGGTACAATACAGCAGCAAGAATGAAACCCCTCCTTTTATGAACCCAAGAAATTCCTCTTCCAGTTAGGTCTGGAAGACCTGAGAACAAAACTGCAGGTATTGCAGATTTTTGTGGTTTGTCATACACTAGCTTCAAGTTTTCTCACGGAATGCACATCTCTTCCAAGTGGGCAGACCAGCTGTACATTCACTCCCTACCGAGCACAATTCCACTGGTAATAGTGATAGCAATAGATAAACCCAGAAAGCAATACCTGGATTTTTCCATGCCAAAACTGCTGCTTCCAGCAGCTGAAATGATGCCTTCTACCCAAAAATTCAAAGACAAAACCAAGACTCAGAAATATGAGTCATTAAAAGTCATTAAAACCCTTTGGTATGAAGTACTTTCCACGGATGTGTCCATTGTTTAAATTGAAAATAAAATACATATTTTAGAAAAATAAGCATCAATATCTGGTAGTATATTTTCTTTTTTAATTTATTTTTTGTTTCTGTTATTAAATAGTGTCTTTATTCCAGAAAAGCTGCATGCACATGTTGTCTAGACTGACTTCAATTTTCTAAATTTTCTACCAAAAATCAAGCAGAAAAATCAAGCTGAAACACCAAGCAGTTTTCCTTGAAAATTATTTGCATTTCTCTGATTTGTGTTTCCACTACCCAGTTAAGAGTCAGATGCCACAAAGTAACTTTAGATATTGTCACCTTTAATGCTTCCAGCACAGCCTTGGTTTAAAAATGCAGGACAAGATACATACAAATAGAAAATGCATATTTGATAACAGTGTCATTCCTGGAGAGAAAATCTTCTGGTATTTCTACTCCCACTGAAGAAGCCTGAACTTATCAAAAGTCACCAGCCTGACTAATCAGCTCATAGACAAAAGACTTTTGATGTCATTGCTTTGTTAAAATTGTCAAAATCACAACTTCAGGCTCTTAAATATCAGTTGTGTTTAAGGTCAGTGAAGAAATAGAAGAAGGAGACTGACCCGTTATATTTAAAATAATGATTCTTGGGCAATAACTAAGTGAAATAACTAAACTGGTAAGAGCATTGCTCACGGAGATGTGCGTAATCGAAATGTTGATTTGCCTGTTGATTTGAGTGGGTGAAAAGGTCACACAAAATCTCTTTAGCATTCCTTAATAAGGAAACCTTTTCCTTTCCCTTGATTAAGATTACTCTCAGTGTTTTTATATGCATACATTTCAAAATGTGAAATAGTATTTAAAAAAAAAAGGCAACTAATAACCTATTTTATTTAACCATTTTAGCAGAGTGTTTTCTGTTTGGTAAACATCAGAGAATTCTCAATGACTGTGAAAAGCATGTGTGTTGCAATGTACATGCAGTAACATCAGTGACGCATTCATTTCTTCTCTGTAGAAAACCCCAGTAACAAGAAACCCTCTGAAGACTGAACTGTTCCAAAGACATTTGAGAGTTCTGAAATGGAGCACAGTGCAGAATTTTCTGGTTAAGCTACATTTCATCATGAAGTCGCCAATAACTGAGATGGAAGCTCTCCCCACTTGGGTTGGATAAGATAAAGCAGAGTTGACAGGAGCCCTCCACCATTCCTGGGCATCATCCCGGACTACTGGCTGGCTGGTTTAGGCTTCCCCCTATTTCAGCACCTGAGTACTGCAAAGCTCATCCTACAATTTTTAACTTTTCCCATGCAACATACAGAGTGTCAGCAGAATATTCCCCTTCTGGTAAATAACTTGTCAGTCCTATATAATTCAGGCCCTCTTTGAATCTACTCTATAAAGTCCTTTGAAAATCTGGCTCTTAGGACAAAACACATTCTATGTTATCTGGACCATTTTTTAGGGGTCCAGAAACCTACTAGATGATCTTAGGCCATCTTCACACGGTTATAAGGGGCAAGTACCTCAGCTATGCTTACACTCCACTCCTCAAAAGAATGCCAAAAAAGAATGCGGGCTTACTTTAGAATATAGCTTTTTTTCTTTATATAAGAATACTACCAGTCCATTAAACTTGTTAAACTTGATCTTTACAAGTAAAGAAATTATGGCCTCAGCGAACCTCTTTCGTTCTGTAGCAGAAGTATATTCCTTGCCTCTAAGCACCATTTTAGATTTAAAAGAGTTCCTCAAAGGTATTTCTTAAGTAAACCTTTCAACCTTCCTCCTTTCCCCCTCTTTGTACCAATGCTTATTTAAACTTGAAGTTTATATGAATTCTGATTCTACAATGTTTTTATAGTCATGCTGAACTTTTCCTCAAAACCAGTTCTGGCTTTCATTGCATAAACTTGTTATTTAGATTTTAAGGGGGGGAGTCATTTTGGGTTGGAATTTTTTGGTGCTGGTGGGGCTATTTTGTTGTTGCACCTCATCAGAGCACTGGCTGAAAAAGCTGAAGGGTGCTTTGTTCTCTGTAGCTCTCTATAGTGTTAGCATATTCTTTTCCCCATTTTCTGTATCTTTGGGCACAGGCTGTTCCATCTTTCCTACTTGGAAATGCCATGGGCATTGCTCCTAAGTGATAGCTGTCCATAGAGCCATCCTAAGCAGTACAATTCAAGCAATTTCCAGTGAAAGTTTTGATGGTGAGAGGAGAGAGGACAGACAGTTCAGAGAGGACATAGCAGGCACTGCAGTGGATGGTGCTGGCACTAGGAAACAGATGGACCAGGCCAGAAAATAATAATGGAACCCTTCTATGGCTCAGGCCGTAGGTGACCAGCTTTAATAAAACAAGTTGAAGCTCTAAGTCTGCAGCCCTGTGAAATGCTACAGTGAGGATGTGCTGCAGACATCAGAAAATAGAAGAACCAGCAATTTAAGCAATTAAGTAGGCAGGGGAGATTACCAGGAGGAGTGAGACAGCTATTTTTGCCAAGAGTTTTGGAATATGTGCCCTAAAACCTATTATAACTTCCCCCACTGAATGCCAGCCCAGGGGAACAGTGTGAAATGCCAGATGTCTGCAGAGCCTTTAGCACAAGCTCCATCTTTGTATCCTTCTTATCCTTCTCAGGAGAGGCTAATTGCAATGATATCCACATAGTGAGAAAATGAGCCAACGGTGGAGAATGTTATCCTGAATCACAAGATACTGTCAGATGCTGATATCTACCATTAAAAGCCTTCATGTTGATTTAATTGTTGATTTTTTTTCTGATTGTCACATGCCTAAAACCTGTGGCTTCCAGTTACAGGAGAGATCTTAGCTTGAGCCAGGGTCGTGGAGAGGACAGAGCAAGTGCATGAACCCACCATTCCTGTAAGGTAACTCTTACACTCGTGCCATGTGCTAACACTGTAAACCCTGGACTGCCAGGAACAATCTGGGGCATGATAATCCTGTAATGAGCAACAGCAGGTGCTAAAGTGCTTAAAGCAAATCACTCCTGCAGTCAGCAAATTGTTATTTATGTCAGCCCCACCAAAGAGTGCAAACCTGATGGGATGGGTGGCAGTCAGTGACCCCTGAAACTGGGGACTGGGAACTGCAGGGGATCCCTGGACAAGCAGGGCAGGGCAGGGACCATCTCACTGCCCCTACCAGGAACAGTACAAATTGGGGATGGAGCACCAGGGGCATCTCCCTGGGGACAGGGACAGACAAGGCAGGACATCTGCCTGCAAGTGAGCTGGGGATCAGGGAACCACAGTCAGGCCCAGCCCAGGATGACTGAAGCATCAACACAGAGCCAAGGAACTGAGTGTGGTTTTATAATATCGTTTGTTGTTTTCTAATTTTGATTAGGCTGGAAAGAGAGGTTTCTTCTATCTCCTTCAAGCCTTTTGTTTTTTTGGATTGTGAGCAATTCCTATTACTTTTCCAGCTCAGCATGTCTGTGAGTACACCCAGAAACACCAGCCACTGGAGGTATTGATACAATATTAGCCAAGGCAGCAATGAGCATAGCACAACGTACTATGTTTCCAGGACTGGTGCTTTGCTCCAGATGTCTGGAGTAGAAAATTCAGCACAGACTGAATGGTCCTCCATTCCTCTCCTCTCCAGTCAGTAAAGAACACATGGCTCTCACACCTCTCTGAGCTGTGGCACAGGAGCAGCACCCATCCTCGCTGCGCAGGTGTCAATGAGACTGAAGGTCTGGCCTGATAAGTGTTTTTTGATGGCAGCCTAAGGCAAGGTAGCTTTTTTCATCCAAACATTTTAAGTGCATTTGGACAAATTATTCTTTCCCTAGGGATATATTATACTAATGAAATTATGCTGTCAGCCATTGCAGGCCTGGCAGGAATTGCAAACTATTTTAATCCTCCAGGAACACATTTGACCAGGCAATAATTTGACTTCTCATCAGTAAATTCTTAGCTCAGCTTTTTAAGAGATAGGAACACACAAAAAGAGATTGATCTCTGGGTTATTGATTCCTATCACAATTGCATCAAATTTCCTTCTAATGTCCGTAGCAAATTGATCTATGGGCTGTATTTTCCCACCTGTATATTGGAGGTCTACAGGCTTTAGGAGGGCTTTCTAGCATAATGCAGCAGCTTGTTGGTTTGATTTCAAAAGAATATGGAGCTTGCCAAATGTACTCAGAGGGAAGAAAAAAAAGAAAGGTAATTTGTCCTTGTAAGTACTGATGCAACATGAGAATAGATCTGTAGGCCTTGTAAATTCAATGCCTAAAGAAAAGGTCCTCTGCTGAGTGCTGGGCTGCTACAAGAGCAAAAGATCAGCCCAAAGGAGAGTCAAATTGCAGCTCAGTATTACTTCTTGGCTGAGACCCTCTACTGATCTTCAATGTCACTGTCCCTAGCCAGAGCAAGAAAAATAAAGAAATTTGCAAGAACAGGGCTCAGCTTACCTTTCTACATGCTGGACAGGTTATTCTGAATTTGTCATCCTATATCCTCTTTCTAGTCAGGGGAAAGAAATCCAGTTGATGTGTCATCTGATCCATTTTAAGCATTTCTTTTAGAATGAGAGGAGCTGCAGCCTGAAGGTGTCTGTTTTGTTTTTTTTTTTTTCCCATTGACTACTCATTGAGTATACAGTGATTAGCTCAGACTTAAATGCATGACTTTAGAGCTGCAAACTGGGACAGATGATTCCCAGGCTAATTCTTCTTTTCATCTTTTTTTAAAGATTTCTCAGTATCTTATTCCTAATCAGCACAGGATGAGTCAAGAGTGCACAGCCTTGTTGCTTCATCCTTCCCCTAAAATAACCCTTCAGCTGTGCCCAATTTTTCTGGTCCCCAGTCTGCATTGCTCTGTTACACCACATCATTCCTGAGCAGATTCCCCACGGGACACTTGCTTGTTGTGTGGAGGGATCAGACAGATGCAGGGGGGAAGCGCCTGTTGTAGGGTGGTGTGGGAGTGAGGCCTGTCCTGGATCTCACGTGGGGTCATTCTCTTTTCAGTGCTGACATTTTTCCCTGTGACAAGACATGCACAGCAGCTGGTGGCACTGCTGTGTCACACTGGGTTGTGTTCATCAGGAAATACTCTGGCATTAGTCTCTACTGGTAAATCTCTTCCGTAAGACACAGCAGCCACAGCTGTTTCTGCACCAACAGAGCACCAATATTATCCATCTTCATCGTAAGACAAAAGAAAATCCATTTGATTTAGGTCAGTCTTACTTAGACTCATTGTGGTTTTACCAGCTGGCTTCCCTCAAGCACCACTTTATTTATCTTTGTGTCACTTCTGAGCACCAGAAACATACTGTTCTCCCCAAATTACAGACAGGTTCCTGAAGCAGAAATCATCTTATCTCAGGCAATAAAGGGAGGGGTGAGAAGTTACATGGGAACCAGAGCATAGGAGATTGACCAGCCTAGAAATGGAGACTGTGAGAGCCCTTTCTGTGGGGTGGTGCATGGAGTTGCTCCCAGAACCACAGGCAAAGCCTGGCCCCACCTGCATGCTACTCCTGTAGGCTTGAGAGACTCATTTGATCTCTACATGGTTCTTAGTTGGTAGTTTATGGCACAGATTAGTGAAGTGCCGGAAAACAGAATTCTAAGATGCAACCTATAAGGAACTATATCCAACATTTGTATTTTTGGAAAAGAGGGTTAAACTCATCTGCCAAGTAAAAAAGATACTGCCACCTTTGAAAAGTCCAGTCTAGAGCTGTCTGCCATCAGTGTGACACCTGTGTGTAAAGTGATAAAACTGTGGCAATTAGCTATAATTTTAGTCCATGCACATTATATCTGCTTCCAACTAGAGTTAGTTCAAAGTACAGTTTATGTTTGAGACCAGTCTGGCAAAAACATCAGAAGCTTAATAACACAGAGGTTTGCTTGCTTATTTATTAGTTTATTTGTTTTCTACATCACATTTGTAAAAAGGCATGCATTTGTAAAAAGGCACAGCATCCTCCTCTACTGGAAATGTATTAAGGCTAAATTATGCAATTCATTTTTACCAGTCAAGATAGAATTTCATAGGAATCAGGGAAACTGTCAGCTCTACCACCTAGTCAGTTTAAATATAGAGAATCCATTAAACAAAGTATTTAAGCAACAAAATATCTTGCTTATTATTAATGGTATCCTGAACATGAGGAAGCTCATCACCCCAGGTCTCTGCAGCCTGTGGTTATGCTGCATAATTAAGTAATAATCAGCCACACCGTCAACGCCTGTCCAATAAACATTTTAATTTTATTCCATCACAGAAGAGTACACTGCTGCTAAACTGATTAATTAAAAACAAATATCATGACTCAATACCATATTTAATCATGAGACTCTAGAAAACACAAAGGGGTGGTTTTTTGGAAATAAGAAATGTGTGCTTACCAGCATTTGAGATTTTAAATTTATATTTTCCAGAACCACTATGGGTAAACACTTAAAATGCCTTAGTTACCTCAAAATCATGACTCATCTGAAATTAGTGGAATTACATGAGTAACCATGTAAAGGAAGCATACTCTCAAGTGCTGAGTCAGGATATCAAATTTCCCAGTCCATCAATCAGTATATCTGGAATCTCAAGCACATTCTATACTGAAGGAAGAAGCTTGGCCAGATTCAAACCTTTACCTCTGTTCCTGTCTTCCTCTGATTTTTAGCTCCATTCAATCACTGACCACAACTGTCAGCAATTCGGTTTCCCATTTTTGGTTTCAGATTCCTTCAGTGTCATGTATGATGCACAGAAACTTAAGAGGAGGCCGACTTCATCTTGAAATGGTTGGCAGCATTACAAAAGATCACCCTGTTGTGAAATCAGGGGAAAACGAGACATCGCTACTCTCCCATATCTACTTTAAATAAACCTAGCTCTTGATTCTCTCCTCTAGGTCTAAAATAATACCACATACTATGCTTTGAAGGATTAATCAATCCTAAATGTGCTGAAACATTCATATGGAAGATATTATATAAAGCTATCTAACTGTTCATTGCTGCAAATGTCAAAAAACCACATTTCACAGGATAACAAAACAGTAAGAAAAGCCCACACAAGATAAATCCAGGAATTTCAAAACACTCATTCACCCAAACCCTCCAAATCAAACAAAAAATTCTTACATGTTTTGTGAAAGCTAGAAGTGTAAGTCTTACTTAGATCCAAAGAGACACTACACTTTTGAAACAAAAAACTTTTGGCTGTTGCAAAGAAATTGGAGTCACCACATTTAGTTATCAGGTGATAACTTTCAGAAAACTTACTTTCAGAAAACCAGGAAGAAAATGAAATGCCAAGTAACTCAAAGAGTATGAATACAGTACTACAACCATTTCACACATCAAAGATTACAGCTGGACATACAATTAGAATGGTCAAACATCACATGTTTTAGCAATTAATTATCATACTACTGAATTTCAAATCCTGAATCAAATCAAGTTGTTTCTCACAAGGTGAAACAGGGACTAAATAGGACATAGTCTTATCTTCTCCCAGGTCATTCCTGTACCAATAACTGTCTCTTTTAAGGCTTCAAAAAAAGTCTCTTTTTTAAGTCCTCAGTAAGGAATATCCTTGAGGGAAGCAGCCAAGCCTCCTGTTGTGAAAAAAATGTTCTGTCATATTTGTGCAGTGTTTCCAGTTATTCTGAGGTGCTACCCAGACCAGACTTGAATGCACTAACATTTGATTAAGAGACAGCAGTAGGAAATGTTTGCCACATGAATCCAATAACTGGAACTTCTTCACTGCTGCAGATATCCCTTGTCTTTTATGCCAATAGAGCCATTATGGTGATTTTTCCCCTCTCCTTCACCACAACAACAAACAGCACCACAACGAACAGTTGGAAATTTTTCATGTGAAAAACACAAACAGAAGAGTGCTAACCTAACCAGCTGTGCTATGCTGTGAGGAAAAAAACCAGGTGGGCAGACCACCCTGATTATGATGCCACCTGCATCATGGTGACATGAGAAATATATGACAAATATCTGTAATTAATTTCATGCTATGTAAGAGGGAAAAAAAGGGATTTCCATACTGAATATGCTGTATCTTGTTGCAGGTCTTTGCTCTCTGCATTTTAGAATGTCACCATTGGTTTGTCTTTTACTGTGAGTTTAATTACAGTGTCACTTTAATGCTGCCAGTAATAAGCAACTATTAGTACTGCTTTGAAAGAGGGAAAAAACTTTATTGCAAAGAGTTAGGAGTGCTCTTAAAATAATAAATGGCAGTCAAGCAACCACATTTGCTCTGCCAAGAGCTTTTAAGATGTAACCCAGAGGACTGAAGCTTCATTACCAAAACATTTTTCATATTGCTACTTGAAAAAATTTTGCTGAATTTAATGACCAAAAGGTAGGTAATAAAACTGCAACAATAATTGCATGCTTAAGAATGAAAAGACAAAGTAATTCCACTTTCACTGAAGAGATGACTTTTAGAACTGGCACCATTTTGGACCCTAAAAGTACAAGGATCAATGCCACTGAAGACAGAGATTTTTATGACCCTGAGGCTGTGGATACAAGGATTCATCTGAGTTCAAATTTCAAAGAGCAACATACCAATATCAGGATATGTGTTTCTTTATAGCGCATATATAGTGTCTAAAAAAAAACCCCAACATTCCACAGGAGAGAAAAATTGAGCACTTTTTATTATGTAATCTTCAGAGCCTGTCATTTCTATCCATTACTAGTGCCTAAAGCAGCTGGAAATGGTGCTATGCTTCTAAACCATGCCGACAAAGTGGTAGTCAAGATGGGATCTGTGGCAAGCCAGGTTTTAAAAAAAGTTATATTCAGACAATACTTCAGGTTACATCAGTCTGCCTTCTTCTTGGATTGAGAGGTCAAAAATGCTAGGGGCTTGTTTGTTTTCCGTGGTTGCATAGTTCAAGGATCTACACAGTGCATAAGACATTAAATATTCTTCAAGTTTTCCAGCATTCTCACACTAAGAATCACTGATGTGAAGCAGAATGGAAGGGGTCAGAGATCACCAGTACAAAGATGGCAACTAGAAGAGCAATTCCATTAGGCAGAGGAACACTTATACTAAGGCAGCCAAGAAGACATTCCAATCTGGGTCTGGCATTGCAATAAGACACAAATACTTTCATTTTCAATTTAGAAACTTTCAGTTAAATTAAATTTTTTAAAAAGTGACTGGAAGTTCTTGGCATTAATATTAAATCAGTGCTTTAGTTGTGGAAGCTGGTTCATTCCTACAGTCTTTTTAATTGATTGTTTTTGAGGATTAACCATCTTCAGGTTTCCTGGAACATTGTGTCTTCCTCTGAAATAAAATGGGTGAAGTTAGTCAGCAAATGTCACATTGACTGTACATTTTAACTGCTAAAAATGTGCATGCTTTCTATATTTGCGTATCTGATTACTACTATGAATTAATAAACCTGAGAAAGAAAAAAACAAGTATATTTCTTGGTTCACAGGTTAGCAGAGCATCTAATTATTCTGCAAACTCAATCTTTGTCTCATGATTCCTGTTACCTAAGTGATGTCATTTGAAGAACATGAACAGAATACTAAATATTGGCACTAGGAGAGTGATAACTGGCTACAGAGACATTTTCATCAGTTAAAGAATTCCCACCAAAAAAAGGGAAAACATTTCATGAAGATGTAGTTGCAGCTCTCTGCAGGTATTCTACTCTGGAGAGCCAGGCTCTCGAGCCCATGATCACCAGAAATGCCTGCAGGAGATGCTGTCAGCAGGCTTTTGAAGTGGTGCTTATCATGGATACATACACCATCTACATGAAACCAGCTAAAGCTTCATCTCTATCTTCTAAGAAATCTATGGGAATGTAAAAAATCTCCAGAGAAAGAATGGTGCTTCCCCAAGCTGGAAGGGTCATCCTCCTAACCAAGACGCCTGCCTCTCTGCTCCTATGCAATGTCCCTTTGTTTCTCTTCCTGTTCAGTACTGCAGAGGAAAGACAGCACTTTACATACCCTAACAACAATATACAGAGCTTCAGTGTCTTTCTCAAGCAAGGGCATTTTGAAGGAAAATATATCACAACATCACACCATTACATTTGCCATGATACCAGATATGTGATAGAAGCTACAATGACCATATCTGTATAAGTTGCAAATTTGTGGGGAAACGGCCAACAAAGTCAAACCTAGGGCTCACTAGTGTTCTTGGGATTGACACATCTTTTATTCCAGCTCTTACAAGCAACCTTGGTCTTGAAGGGAGAACTGTGCCCATACAGATATGGAGCTATTTCTACTCAAAGTTGGAATATCACAATCCAAGGCCCCAGTGTGCTTGATAATCAATTATTCAAATTCAAATCAGCTGATTACTCAAAAAAATCAATAATACTGTAGATCACTGTACAGCTGAACAAAGCAGACAGAAAATGCCTGTCTGGAATTTTGCAGGCAGCAAAACCTCTCCACTCAAAACCAGCTGGACTTACAGACTTAGAAGACAGGTAACAGCAGCAGTGCAGTGTTGAAATTGAGCTAATAACCCCCACCATAAGTCTCAGTGTAACAGCAAGAGTCAGAATGACAATAAATTGGCTGCTCAAATTGCATCAGAGATATAAGCCATCAAGACATCCATGTTCTTCCCAATTATCAGCTATCCTATCTTCTTGTCCTGTAATAATCACAAAAAAGGACCTCTGCTGAACTTGCCTCTGTTTTGGATGGCCAGGAAGCTGAATGCATCAACAATTAGTGTTCACAACTATGACCCAAAAATGTTTTCAGTGTTCATTTAATACACAGGTTGGACTTTCTGTACCTATTCCTATAGTTAAAACAAGCATTATGCAGTTTCTTAGAATGGTTTGAATTCCAGTGCGGGTATTTTGTAAAAGGGCAACAGAACTCTAGACAGAAATTTTCAAATTACTCTCAAGAACATGCATGTCTTCTCTGATTTTAATGAAATTATTTCTCATTAACGTCAGCTTGAGCAAACAACCCCCAAGCTACAAATCAAAACATAATTAAAAAGGAATAATATAACAATGGCTGTAGTTACCTTGTGATGGTCATGACATGCATACTTATATTCTAGTATTTTCTTAAAACACAAATCATGCCAAATCCCCACTCTTACATCCATGTTGCCAGCAAAGATCAAAGTTTGTCCTGAATGTTCTAAGCCACTGGCTATAAAAGTCAATCCTTTGAAAACTAAGCCCTTACATACTAAGGACAACTTTAAGGATGAAAAATTATCTTCATGTGTTTAAAGAACACTGAAAAGTAAAAAAAAGTCCTCTTAGGGAAAATGGATTGAAAGGGGATATTTTGTTATACCACACATCTTCTGAGACCAGCAGTCACAGGAAAATTATTTTTTTTACACTTTATTTTCTTTTGTTTGATGTAAAGAAAATTATAGAAACACACTATCACATAATTGCAGGATAAGTAATGGTCTACTAAAATAGATTGCAAAAAGCCCCACCATAATCACAGATCAGTGCTAACCCTCAGCAAACCTCCATATCTGACTGATGATATTTAATCTCACTGCAGAGGGAGTGAATCTCCTGGTTCTAGCTTTCTGACCTTCTCCATAGGAACCATGTTAAATATCACCAGGGCCAGAAGTGATACAGTGGCATATGGGGCACTTCAAACCCACACAGTGCTTTTTATGTATTGAGAAGCTTCAGTTATAGGACTGAATTCATATTGTACTGCATTCATTCATATTCTACTAATATACTCCTCTGGAACATGAAGATTGGCTATTCCAATTTATGAAATCCTGTGATTGTGTGCTTACACAGAATGAAAAGAAAAGGCTGGTAAGCAAATAGGTCTACACAATATCACGTTTATAATTTACTCATTACATTTTTAAATGATCCCAGTATATATGGTGCATGCTCATTTTAATAGTATAGGTAGAATGGGTCTGTGGAAGAGTATTTACTGTGAGACACTAAATGCATAGAAACCATACTACCTTACGAAGTCTCAAATTATAAATCATCTGGGAGAGTTTCAAAATTAAGTATTGTATCAGCTTACAGCCACTGGAGGCAGGTGACTGGGTCCAACAAACTTTTGATATATACTCCCTATATTCTTCACACTTTATATTCTTAACACATATAATTCAGTGAAAAAATAAATCTCCTCAAATTTCAAGCTTATCCACAAGCATTACAATCAGAAATTAGTTTTATTTCTATGTCTCTCAGAGCAGGTGGGCTGTTTCCAAATTTATATTTCTAACCCACATAAATAAACAGAAGTCTGCTAAACAATGATTTAAACATATTCAACATTTGCACTAAATAAAACTGATAGAAAAGCAATATCAAAATTTATGTTGAATAATACTTTGTCAGTGGGATTATGATGTGATATTTATCATGAACAGAAAGTTGCAATGTTCAAAACATAGTACTTAGCAAAAAATAATAAACCAGAAAACAGGGAATATAAAGGAAATTTACCTCAGTATCTGTTTTTCTCCCTTGCCAGTCAGAGCATCTGTTTTTTGCCTTTCAACAATTTTAAGTTTAGCTGAGGTCTGCAATAGCCAAATATTTACAAAACAAGTTAAATCCTAACCACAATCACAGTTACAGAAGTAAATAGGATTTGCATGGATTTACTTTATTGAAGGCAAGAAATTTTTGTTCTTGAGGAACTCCAGTATTAAAGATGATGGCTAGTATAATTTATCATCATATCTGAGGAGATGTGACACACAAGGAAAGAGCAATGCCAAGGTTGCCTTCACTGTTTTTGTTGAATTTATATGAATATAGAGTGCCAGTATATATGATTATTATCCATAGCACTGTTTTTGCTGGTACAGTTTACTCCAGGCCTATCCCAACTAAAATTAGCCATTGTCATACAAGAAGCTTTCCAGCTGTAGCAATCTATAAGCCTGGGCCTTTTCTGCAAAGAAATCCCAATCACGAGTCAGATTCCACTATGCTAGCAACAGTTTGAGGCAAAAATCTGGCCTGAAAGAATGGCCTTTTTAAAGAACCACTACAGTTCTTCTTTGCTTGGCTCTCAAACTGACTTCTGAACACCACCAAAGTGCCTTTAAGAGCTGCAGACTCCAAATCCCAAACCAATGCTTTGCCAGATTGAAAACAAAACAAAAAAGCAAACAAGAATGCACCAGAAACCATTGGTGCATCTAGCGTGAGTTCAAGATTGTGAAATTTTAAATTTATTTTAAAACTATAATTTAAGACTGACTACATCCTTATAGACCAGACAAGACAAACATCAAAAGCACTCAGAAGATAGGCATATTTTGTAAATACAAAAAAAAAAAGGAGAAAAGCACTCAGTTAAAAAAAGGGAAATAAAAGAAATGGCTACTCAGAAGCATCTTTGTCTTCTGCTTCTGTTGCAGGCTTCAGGAGGGATCCAAAACAAAGCAGGAAAAACCTAAAACACCTGGTATTTTTTAATACTTACCAGTAAAAAAGTTCCCTGCTATTATTTTTTTTTTCCTTATGGTCAGCTATGAAAACATTACAAACAATGAAAGAAAACAAAGGCTTAAAAAAACCACTATATCCATGCTTTGTAAATAAGAGTGTCACTAGGATACACTGCTGTCACAGGATAGCAATACCCTGTGGTATATTTACTGTGCAAGGTATGGAAATCGATAGCCTATGTGTAAATCCTTCTAACTCAGCAGCAGCCAATATGACTGTGTAGACTCTAGAACATTAATATTTTAATACAGTTGAAAGAAACTGTACTGAATGTATGTCGACTTCTGCCTCTACTAAAGTGAGCTGTTAAAAGAGAAGGCAGGTATTAACATATGCAGATTTTAAAATAATATAAAAGTCAAATCAAAGTCATGGCAGAAGGAGACTTGAAGGGAACAGATAAACCACTGATCCTTTTGAAATCAACAGTAAACCACAGAATCATAGAGTATCTCAAGCGGAAGGGACCCATAAAGATCATCAGCTTCCTGCTCCTTGCAGGACTACCTAAAATTAAAGAAAGTCATCAAGTTGTTCCCTGAATTTTGACCAGTTTAGTGCTATGACCAATTCCCTGGCGATCACGATCCAGTGGTTGAGCATCCTTTCAATGAAGATCCTTTTCCTAATGTTGAATCTGCACTTCCCCTGATGCAGCTCCATTTCCCTTCCTCATGTGCTACCACTGGTCACCATGGAGAGGAGATCAGCACCTGCCCCTCCTCTGCCCCCCTGGAGGAAGGTGCAGTGTAGCATGAGGTCACTGCTCAGCAACATGGTCTCCCCTCAGCCTTCTCTCATCCCAGCTGAACCAAGCAAGCAACCTCAGCTGCTTCTCAAATCTTGCCCTTGAGGCTCGACCACACTGTTCCCCCTCTCTGGGACACACTTGAGTAGTTTGATGCCCTTCTTACACTGAGGTGCTCAAAATTGCACACAGTAGCTGAGATGTAGACTGCCCTGCTCAGATCAGCAATGTACAAGGGAGATGTTTAATCTAAACTACTCAACGCTCTGCTTAGAGCTCAGGAGAAGGGACAGAAAAGTCCCCAGGGAAATTAAATTTCATTTTGACCTAAAACAGATGTGATACTTTGCACGGGATTCTTTCTTCATAGATTACACAGAATTCCTCTACAACTACTTTAGAATGACTATTTGATGTTTAGGGAACTAAAGATAGGACTATTAATGTGAATATGACTATTTTGCTCTCATATGATATTGAAATTGTGAGAGTAAATAATTGCTGAAAATACAATGCACTAACTACCTTCAGTGTTGATGGCAAAATCCTAGACCTCAGTGCCTCACTATGCAACATACCAGTGCATATACCTCACTTCAAACAGGGTCTTACACATATTTAAGTGTTTCTATAGGGAGCTGAACACAGGCAATCCTCTTGTTAGCATGTTTAGTAATAAAATCTGTTTTTATTTCCTTTCTTCCTCCAGAAGTTCTCAGTTTCACTGTTAACGTAAAGATATTAACAGTTATCATGAACATTTCCCAGGCTTTTTCTTGGTTTCATGCTGGAAAGTTCATTTAAGCAATTCTTTTAGATTTCCCAAAGTAGCAATGAACCATGTAAGGGAATCAGTTGCCCACTGTGCAAACACATGGAAACACTGCTAATTATAGGCTTTTACCCCAGTTAGCTATGAAAGGGACTCAGTGGCAGCAATTCTTGAATATCACACTAAGCTATTACTTTTACATTATTTAGGAATTTAGAGCTTTTCTAGAATAAGTACTATAAATCTTTACAGATTTCTTTACAGGTTACTCCAGTTCGTAGTATAAAATTTCATGTATT
>VWZV01011121.1:0-256552 GCA_013397155.1 Irena cyanogastra
GTCTCCTAAACTGCGACAATTGGCGGCAGCATCCACCAGAGACGTGATCAGAACAGCTCCTGCCAATAGAGCGAGGAGACAGATGAGGCAACCAAGAAGAGTTGCCTGCAGCCTTCGAGCTGCGAAAAGCAGCGTTCACAGTGCCGTGGGGCAACCAAGAAGAGTTGCCCACAGTCTTTGATCTGCGAAGAACGGCATATAGAGCCATGATTGGTCCAGACCCTCCTTCCTTTTTTTCTTTTAATTCTTTTCTTTTTGTAAGTGGAAGACACCGCCATCATGGGAGCAGGGGCTTCAACACCAGAGGACCGCCTCCTGCAGGTGTGGACTCCAATTTTAAAGAAAAGATTTGAAAAGTATGTGGAATGGGCTTTATTAGCCCTAATAACATGGTGTGAGAGCCACGGACTAGACATGTCAGAAGGCGCCTTGATGGCGCCTTGATGGTGGGTTCACTCGGAAAGGGTAGGCAGCCAGCCTTTTCTCAGCCAGCACTTTCGTGAGCTCCATTTTTGCCAGACGTTTTCCTGTTTGTTAGCAGACTCTGGGAGACTGAAAAGCTCTAGGAAGGCAAAGGAGCTCTCTTGCAAGCTTTTCTCACAAGCCTGTATGTTGCGCCCAGCAGCCTGCTGCTAGGCGGATTCATTCTTTGCTCTTTGCGTCCTGTTGTGCGTTCGCGGTCCCAGAGGCGAATGGTCGTTGGCTCCTCACACAGAACACTCAGCTGGCAGTTGAGCGCTCCTAGGATTTGCTTCTGCCAAAAGCGCTTTGGCTCATGCATTTGTCCCTTGAAGAGCTAGCTAGCCCCATATTCCGCCTCTCTCATCGTCGTCTGCATCTAAACGGAAAGCTTCTCAGCTACATGTTGAGCAGAGAGCTGTGCCAAGAGCAAACCCCATCCCCTTCTTGCCGCCCAGATTCTGGCACTGCGTTGGATGCCTTGCACACAGAAGGACTCATGCAGCGACTGCTTCGCTCCTGCCACCTTTTGTTGAATGAGACCTACACGGAGAATTTGGACCCTGTGCAGCAGAAAAGACGTGTGAGTACCTAGAGGCGAGGGAAAACCTTGTGCAAAGCGCAGCAGTTCTGTAGAGTAGGCACGCTGAAAAGCAGCCAAGCTGAATGCCATGGCTGGGCTTCGGTGCTCTCCGGATCATGCAAGGCGAAGGCTGAAGCATCCCTGTGCAGTGCTGGGCTCTTGGGATCCCGACTCTGCGAGACTGAAAGCTTAGGGCGGTTGCTGCTGGAGCTGAGAAGGAGCATGCCCATAAGCAGAGTGCATGCTCCTAGCTTGGTGGGTGCACTCGGAAAGGGTAGGCAGCCAGCTCTTTCTCAGACAGCACTTTCGTGAGCTCCGTTTTTGCCAGATATTTTCCTGTTTGTTAGCAAACTCTGGGAGACTGAAAAGCTCTAGGAAGGCAAAGGAGCTCTCTCGCAAGCTTTTCTTGCAAGCCTGTAGGTTGCACCCAGCAGCCTGCTGCTAGGCGGATTCATTCTTTGCTCTTTGCGTCCTGTTGTGCTTTCAGGGTTCTGGAGGCAAATGGTCATCGGCTCCTCGCACAGAACACTCTGCCGGCAGCTGAGCGCTCCTAGGATTTGCTTCTGCCAAAAGCGCTTCGGCTCATGCGTTTGTCCCTCCAAGAGTCCCTAGCCCCATACTTCACCTCTCTCATCGTCTGCATGTAAACTGAAAGCCTGTCGGAAACTGTGGCGCTTTCGCTCTCCCAGAGGTGGAGAGGCGTTGCCTTCTTGCACAGATCCCTGTGGTGGCTGCGAAGCGCTCAGGCACACTCCTTCTGCAGAAAGACACTTGGGCCAGGAACCTATATTCTCAGCGCTACCTAGCCCCGTATTCTGGATCTCCTGTCGTCTGAATCTTACCGAGAAACTTCTCGACTACGTCCCGCAAGGAGAAATTTTGCCAGGACAACTCACTTTCCCGGAGCTTGCCTCCAAAACTTGTATTGGCACCACATTTAAGAGGCAGTCCTCTTTCCTATACGACCTGCAAACGGATCGCGGGGCAGCTCTTTCTCAGCTCGAAGTAGCAGCGCACACATTTACAGCCTTGCAAAGACAAGAGATCCCCAGACATCTCACCGTGCATGCGTGTAGCACAGATGCTGAAAAGCAGCAAAGCTGAATGCCTCTGGTGAGCTTCAGTTCTGTGCACATCACAGAGGCACCGCATGTTGTGTGCTGTTTCAAAGGTCCATGGGTAATGACAGCTTTAAAGACAAATTGTGTTCCACACAAGTCTGCAGCACTGAATGTGAAAGAACGTGTTCATCTCAGCAGCGATTGTGAAAGAGCTGTTGCTGGATTTCTGCATTTCTGTACGCTGCTCCCCCAAGCCCTCTGCTCTGCCACTTCGTTCTTGTCCTTCTGTGGTCTGCACAGAACTGAAGCTCAGCCAAGGCATTCGGCTTAGGCACTTTTCAAAGTCTGTGCTGCAAGCCCATACTGCGATATCGCGGGGTCTTTTGTCCTTGCGAGGCTGTAACCTGCGCGCCGGTTTTCCGAACTGAGAAGGTGTCTGCAGACAGCACCACAATCTAGTGATTTTTGCAGGTTCTAAGGGACAGAGGACTGCTCCTCGAATGTGGCGTATATACGTAGAAGCTCCACGGGAAAGCTCCAGGCAAGTGTGTTGTCGTGGCCCATTTCCTCTGTGCGAGACCAAGTTGAAATGCTTTCCAGCTACAGTTTCAGAAGCCAAGAGAGGCAGATGGTGGGGATATGCTGCGCTTGGAAGCTCAGTGCATGCTCTAAGCATCTTTGGGCAGAAGCAGTGCGACTGAGCGCTTCGCAGTCACCACTGTGTTCTCTGTGAGAAGCAGACGACGAGTTGCCTCCGAGAGAACAAAAGCGCCACAGTTTCCAAGAGGTGGAGAACGAAGGTGCAAAGCAGTGGACTTGTGTGCGTAGCATTCAGATTGCTAGATGAGTGTACCTGCCGCTCATCTGTCTGCCAAATTCACATTAGCATTCGCCTGGAGGAAATTAATTGAGGACTTTCTTGTGCTTTTACCTTGTGCTTCTCCAGCCCTCGGTGGATAGGGCTTACCCGCACATTTTGGGGCGAAGATTGCGCTTTACTTTTCTGAGCAGCAAGCGTATTCTCTGCTGAATCTGATTCTGGCCGAGCTTTTGCTGAAAACTTGCAATTCGGTACACCTCGCCCACAAGATCCGTGTTCTCCTGCTTCATTTTTCGCCTTCTGTGATCTTTGCACGCTGGGCAAGCCAGGCAGCGGCACTCAGCTTTGCCGCCCATTCTGCATGGATGCTGCACACCTGCACTGTGCCATCTTTTGAGATCTTTAGTCTTTGCAAGGCTGCAATGTGTACAGTTGCACTTGGAACTAAGAAGGGCTGTGCAGAGAGTGACGCGATCTGTCGATGCTTTCCTGGTTTAAATGGGGAAACAAATCGTTCTGGAAGTGCTCCTTCTCTAAGCAGCCTTGAAACTGCACACAAGACACTGTGGTGCTGTACTCACCCTTTCAACTACAAGTGCAGTCCCATTTTTCACTCTCACAACTCCCTTGCCGACTTTCAGTGGTTGCTTCCACAGAAAAAGGCTAAAGAATTAAAAGCTGGTGCTGGGCTGCACCTTCCCTCTTCCGCAAGTAATCCACAGCAAACTCACTGGAGTTTGTATTAGCCCACTCTGCTGCATCTATCATAGAGCTCTCTGCATCTCAGAGCTGAAAGACGAGCACCCTCCTTTCCGATGAAAGCTGCGAGAGGACTAGCCGGAAGCACAAGAAAGCTGGCCATGAATTTCCTCCAGGTGAATGCTAATGTGAATTTGACAGGCAGACGAGTGGCAGGCATGCTCCTCTAGCAATCTGAACGCTGCGCACACAAGCCTGCTGCTTTACACCTCTGTTCTTTGCCTCTCGGAAGCTGTGGCAGTGCAAGGTGGATGTGCAAGGCTTCCTTTCCTCATCTTCTGAAGGTTTGCAGCACCTGCCTGTTGCCAAAATATCTAGTATCAGAATTAGCACTGCAGGATCTGTTACCAGCACGGCAAGCTCTGGAAATTTCTTTTCCTAGCAAAAACTTGCCTTTTCAATATATTTCTCAGCATGTTTTGCAGAAAAAGTACCCATTTCACAACTAGGAAATGTGAATACTAACTGCTTGGAAATCAGACAATTTCTGGCTAACAGTTCCAATAATGAAAGAGTATGGCCTTCCCAAAAGCCATACACACATTTGTGACTAAATATGCATTTGCTCTTGGTAAAGAGCAGTCCACCTAGGGTTATGTTTAACATCATAGGAGATATCACTTGGATGGAACTCTGGTGACGCCTTTGTCCAGCTGGCATTGTAAGTAGGGTCAGCTTTGAAGGTATGCTGGGTTTCTCAGGGCTGGGTACTTTTTATCATTCCACGCTTCCTATCTGCTCAATGAATGGAGTGACATTATGACTGTAGAGTAAAAGGCAAGAGAATGAATACTTTGAAGGACAAAATGGTCCAGGAAAATGATCCAGGACAAGATCATTCAGGACAAGACTGAAGCCACCTTTGGCCTTTCACTAACTTATTTCTAAAGATCTTTAGTGATGGTTTTGGTCATTCAAAACTAATATATGCCAGAATCTTATAATCACTACCAACAGAGACTTCTATATGTTTATCCTGAAAATCTTTTCACAGACTTAAAGCCATTACTTCTTACTCTGTTTGAAGCAGACACAGAGAACATTTATTTTCATCCTCTTTACTGGTGTGCATTTATATTTGAAGACCTCACATCTCATAGCAGCCTCATGATCTCAAGTCTTGCGGTCCTTCCTCTGACTAGCAGTCTTACTTGCTGTTCTCTCTGCTCTTCCAAATTGGTTGACATCTTTTCTTGAAGCACAATGCCTGAAAAATTGGACCCACTACCTTCTAAGATCCTATTTCTCCGAACCAGCAAATACAATTCTCAAATAATTCCTTAGTTTCTTTACAGGGAAGAAGACAATCTAGTGGTGCCCTGTGCTAGCCAAAATATTGTGCAGTCATAATTCTGGAAACACCATTATTTTCTCAGAAAATGTACCGGTGCTATGTAATAGATGTTCACCCTAATACTATAAAAGCAATTTTAAGGCCATAATGTCAAGGGAAACATGAATTGTGAAAATGCTTTCTACAGCTAGAAAATAATTTTCAAATTGTATGCATTTATTTTGCCAGGAGTTGTGACAATCCTGGGCCTGCCAACACCTACTTCAAAGACTGTAGAAAGAGGAGCTAGGAACATAACTTCCTCCCTCCCTCCCTCCCTCNTTAAAAACCAGAGAAATGCATACTGATTTGAACAAATATATAACTGAGCTCTTTCAGTGGCGTCTTAGCTCACAAATACTTCTGCTAACAAGCTCTGTGGTTTGGGACCATAAGGATTCTTTGCAAACCCCATCCCAACAAAGGTGATTGAGTCACATCTTTTGACATGGATCCTGAAGAGAGACCTCGGAGAAATTTAGCTTAGAATTTTGAAAACTTATTTAAAATCTGAAAAAACTATCTGCAAACATGCTCCTAGATATATAGGGTGCAGAAATGTAGGAGAGACTCATGAATGCTGGGGAGTCTACACTGCCTGACTGGACACTACAGCAGCCACAGCCACGTCAGCCACTTGGTAGGTGAGAGGGAGATGGCTCTTGTTCCCTTGATCCAAAACAAGCAGACAGAGCACTCCTTTGCAAAAAATGGATGAGGAGCATAGCACCTAACCCATCAAGACTGCCTGCTGCTGGGATCATAGCCAGTAAGCCCTCATTCTGTCCATAATAATGAACATCCTCTCCATGTCCCCAAGAGCACGTCAATCATCTCTGGCTTGAACAGACAGATAGCAGACCCCAGTCGAGGGCTGATGCTTTATCCCAATCCCCAACAAGGTGTCCCCAGTGTCTGCTGCCTGCCCTGCTCCTGGCTAGGAGATAGGACAAGTCTCAGACTCACTCTGCAGCTCCAGGCCAACCTTGGCCCTACTGCACTCTGACACAGGCAGAGTAATCACCTGTAATTGCACTCCATTGCAGTTAGATACACTCAGTTTTCTCTGTGGGGGATGGGAAAGGATATAAATAAAAAAAAGGACAAAATAATGTCCTGTTTTTACTTTATCTGATTACTGTGGAAGGTAAGGTGGAAAGTACCAGACTTTCAAAGCATACTATTCCCTTTCATTTTCTACTTGCAGGGAATTTTTGAACGAATGTGTCAGAGCATCCTACTTCCTCTGGGAAATGTTTTAATTAAAAAAAAAAACCCTGATAACCTGAATCTTTTTGCAGAAAAAAGCAATACTCTGGAGTTTACACTTGAAATATTTTCAATGTACCAGAAGTGTACAGATAAAACAACTTGTGCAGTTTCCACAAGATGGGTGAACTCTCATACCAATGCACTCACCTGCACTTACTCTTGTAACAGATGTCAGCATCCAAGTTCACCATCCTAATCTAATAGTTATTCCCAAATAGTTAAGCGATGGTAAAATCTCACAAAAAGAGCGTATGCTACGGAAGAGATAGATGTCAAATAACAAGGAAGGCCACACGGGGTGAGGGGGGGGGGGTTGTGCCTACACCAGGAAATTTTTGCCCAGTGCATGCCAGAATTTAATCTGTCTGTTGCAGTGGGGGAATGGCTGGTAGCACACCCGTAATCAGGCTGACTACATCAAGGTGTTGAAGCCTGGAGGGTGTTATTCCATCCAGCCCACTAGCACCAAGGACCAAAAAAAACCCCATGCTGTGTGTCTATCCTCCACTTCATGCTGGCCAATCCCCAACTTAGTTATTCAGGGAACACAAAAGGTAAAATTTAAAGCCTTCTCCATCCTAGACAAGGTCACAATGAGTGACCAAAGCCTCTGCCATCTGGCATCCTCTGAAGGGAAGAAAGAAGAACGGGCAGAGGAGAGTGGGCGGGGAGATGGAGGTGATTTGGCTGTGCAGGGGCAGAACCCGCCTCTCAGTGTTCTTTTCCCTGGGCATGCTCCCTCCCTTCTGATGAGGGTTTTAAGACGTGAGCTGTGAGGCGTAGGACTGGTGCTTTAGCAGACCACTAGATGGCAAGAAATGGCAAGGACTGAGCACCAGCTGTGCCTTTCTTCCCTGCGAAAGGGACCCCTCATGCTCCCCCCAGGCCCCGGCTGGAGTAAAGCCTGCAGAATGCTCCTCCTAACTTCACTTGAGTGCATAAGAGCACAGGCACAACCCTTCTACACTCATCAGCCCTCGAATTAATTTCCTCTTTTTATTTTTAAGTGATATTTTGGGTGTTCTTTGGTATTGCTTAGTTGTCTTGCTGTGCTAGAAGAAGTCATGGCACCCGTTTTGAGATGCTGCTGAACTGTGGCATGGTGGTGATGTATGAACAAAGCCTGTTCACGTTAGGGAAGAGCAGGTGCTTCTCTGTAAGAGAGGCTTATGTGCCACCAGCTGAAAGTGATTTTCCTTGATTAAAAACAAGCCAAAGCCCTCACAAATACTTATATTTTATCCTTAATTGCTCAACCTTTTGCTCTTTTTGCTGCAGTGTTATGTGTCCAGAGAGAAAATCCCGTAAAACTGTTGAAATTTCAGGACTAAACATCTTTACTCTGAGCAGTTTACAGCACTAGCAGCTGAGGTATGATTTTTATTTGCATTTTTAGCCAGAACAACTCTCCTTTGTTAAACTAAAGAACACCAAAACCATTTTACTATAAATACACTAAAATGGTTTTGGTGTTATTTTGTTTAACAAGTTGGTGTTCTTTAGTTTAACATTTACGAGTCTTTTCTCTCAGGTTATACTTTTTCTTTACTCTGGTCATCATCCATCATTTGCCTTATCATCCAAAAAGTTATATTCCAAACAGGAACAGAACAAGATTCTTATTAACAATATCTCTGTTACCTCCTGTCTTTATGGACCCAGGAGTCCCTACAAGGATGAATGTTGTTCTCTGCCCCATCCTGGATGTGCCTGGCCACAATGAAGCCAAGTCAGGGAGCTGAACATACTTTGTTTTGCTGACTCTCCAATTGCCACAGGTCCCAATCCCTCCTTGCAACCTCCTAATAGGCTGCCTTATCTGCAAGGCTTGCCTCTACTTGGCTGTCTCAAACAAACTGTTAAACTGATTGACGTCTTTAGACTTTCTCAAAATAACAGGTTTCTTTTGAGTGTAATTTCTCTGCATTTTCTACTCCTAACCAGGTTTGTTTCTGACAGATACAGTGTTTCAAAACATGCTTGTCTTTCCTCAGAGTTTCTTCTTCCTTCAGAAGGCAACTAATCCAATGCAAAAAAAAAGAAAGAAGTATTCTCTGTCATATGGGATGTAATCATATGGGATTAAACCTGACCTTGTCATCTTCTCCCTGGAACTCACCTCTGGTGTGGGATTTATTCCCCCCATTGCAGACAACTACAGTGGCATATTGTACCTGAGCCAGGCACCAAAAGGCTTCATTGAGACTCACAGGAGAAAGATGAATCATATCTCAGAATTTATGCACATCATAGTTATGTAGGCATTGGATAAATCACCACATCATCATCATTGGCTGATTGTGAAGGAGGCTTCCCATCCACAGAATAGGGACCCAGTGACCTTGCTATGAGCTTCACCAAGAACACAAGTTCCTTTCATCTGCTGTCATACACTTATTTTCTGTCTTCTGCAAACCTCCTTTCCAACTGCTGTAGAAAACATCCACAAGGATCAATTAAGGCAGGTGTAAGACTGAGATCTGCTTGCCTGATCTGTCTGCTGGGTATGACATCCTTTGGGTCTAGATCCAGGACTGAAGATCTTCAACCTGTGTTAATGCGTGAGTGTCATGCTACAGCTATGGACAAAAACTGAGCAGGAAGCAAAGCTACCATGAACCACAGCAGAAAGTACCTGTCTCAGCCCTTCAAACACAGAGGCTTGGAAGCAACTGAAGCTACAGGGCTGATCTCAGGAGCTCAAAGCAGTGAGGAAGTAACACAAGGAAGGTCCCAGTGCAAGAGCTGACACCTACCGCTCTGCAGTGCAGGTGGGCAGAGGTGCTGCCTTCCTCCCTAACATCAAGGTGGCAGCAAAAGGAAATTCAACATTTGTGTGCATAAAAAATTTCAGGCCAGACCATAGGTGTCCTCTGATCCTTCTGGCACCTGAATTAAGTTACCAGATTTCTAGGTAACAAAGGAAAAGTAGGGTGCTGCCTTCCCCTTCAGGGTAGGTGATTACAGGGTCTAATATTACTTTTCATATCAAATGAAGTGAGTATAAAGGTTGTTGGTGGCAAAAGGTTGAGTCCCAGTTTTCTCTTCTGCTGCACAGAAAAAATTGATTCTGCTTGTCCTGGCCATTTTCTGGGATAAGCACCTTCTGAGGGTTCCTGGTAAATGAACTAGAAGGAAGAAAATTAATAATAATACAAAAGAGTATTTTCATAGTTTCATATTTGTCTAAGCAGAGAGCATTTGAGGGTAGCAGACATACCACGCAGGCTGTTGCATCTAGAATTAACCTCTTTCCATCATGGAAGAGGACAACTTCCTTAAAATATGTGGGCGCAAGAATGTTAAATTCCATGGCATGATTTACTGTGAGACCAGCTCTGTTAAAATCATTGAAAGACAATCATTAGAAACCCTCGTCCATCACTGTAGAGAGTAAAGGAAAACTGAAGACTAAATCCTGAACTACTATTCTCCCTTCTTCCTTAGCTAAGGACAGGGCTGCTGGAAGAACCATCAAAGAGTGAGGTCTGTGAAGTCAGGAGAATATCAGGTCAGCCATTTAGGATTAATCTCTCTTGCATGAATTGTAGAAATTAAGGAGAGTAGACAAGGAAGGAAGGGACTTTTACCCAAGTTCCACCCAGCAGATCAGTGCAAGCATGGAAAGAACAGCTGTGTTAGTTTAACATAACCTGGCTTTTAGTGGGGGCGGAGAAAAAGCCACAGAGGCTGCTTCTGAGAGAGAAGCTCCTCAAAACTTCTACTATGTTCAGCAAAGCCAGCTCCTGAAGGCTCTGATGATGGACATATTGGCTGGCTCAACCAGAGAAGTTAGTACTGCCTCTGTGATCATGTATTTAAGAATGAAAAAATGTGTGCAAGCCCTCTTCCTTCTTCCAAAGTGTGGAAGGAGGCGACCGGGAGGCCTTTGGGCACGGCTGGCGGGGAGCCCATCCCGACGTGGCCAACCAGGAATCATCCCAGTGCAGAGAGCGGCTGTGTGGCCAGGGTGGTGCAGCTGGGGCAGCTCAGCTAGGACTGCAGGATTACATGGCCGCTGCCATCTCGACAGGACTTGCAATGAATGTTATTTATTTAGCTGCTTTTAACCAGCCGTGCTGCAGACAGAAAGGCAAGAGCAGCTGGTGTGGGACCAGCCAGCAGGGACCACGTGATCAGCAGCAAAGCGCATGGTGAGCAATTCCCCAGTGCAGAGCCTGGATGGGATCAACATTTCAGTGCAAAACTCTATAAAAACTTTTCAATTTATAGAACTTGAGAACAAACAAACCTACAGACACCAATTCTCTCCTAAGTCAGAGGAAAGAAAAAGGTGAACGTATGTGAGGAGAACAACATGGCGGGTGACACTAAGGGCACTGAAAAGGAGGGAGGGGGAGGAGGAGGTGCTCCATTTGTCGGAGCTGAGATTCTTCTGCCAGCTGTGGTGAGAACTATAATACAACAAACTGTTTTCCCTGTTAGTCATGAAGTGCATGGGGGGATGTAGAGGTCTATCTGCAGCCTGTGAGAAAAAGACACTTGCATTACGGCAGGTGGATGTTGAAAAGCTGTAATCTAGTGAGAAACTTGAACAGAGAAAGAAGACCTTTGCTTCCAAGGATAGTGGAAGAGGACCCTTGTTTCCATACTAGAACAGCTCATCCTTAAAAGACTACACCCCCTGGACTAAATGACCCATGCAAACAGCTGGGTGAAGAGTGCTTTGCCCGTGAGAGGGACTCACATCGCAGCAGGTTGGGCAGGACTGCTGCTTGTGAAAATTAGAACCACACTGGAGAAGTTCACAGAGAACTCTCTCCTGTGGGAAAGACCCCATGGCATAGCAGAAGAGACTCCTCTCCCTAAGCGAACTGAAGAAAGATTTTTAGAAGTGACAAACCAATGAAAAACCCCATGTTTTGTCTCCCTGCACTGTTGGTAGGAAAGAAAGAAAGGCTGGAGGGTGGGAGGGAAAGGTGTTCTAAAGGTTTATGTTAGTTCTCATTATCCTCTTTTAATTCTATTAATAAATTTTTCTTTCTACCTTTTCAGTTTCGAACCTGTTTTGCCCTTAGAGTGTTTTCTCCTAATCCTTATCTCACCCCATAAGTCTTTGATTTTTTCTTTCCCCCTCCTCTGCTCAGCTATAGTAGAGGAGAATGAGTGAATGTTTTTTTGTGGGTGCCTAGCTTCTAGCCAGTATCAAACCCCCACAGCACCCTACCCTGTGTTTGGCAGTGTGCACCTGGGATCTGAGCTGAGGAGGACTGCAGTGTGGGAATTTCCTCACTGCATTTACTATTCTAATCCTTATAAAATGCCTCACCCAAAGGACTGTCCCAGCAAGTACAGCTTTCCAGAGCCAGATAAAACAGTTATTGCACTTAAATATCACTTATGTCCCAAAGAACAGAAAACAAACATGACCTATTACAGGCCTCCAGAGACCTGCAATTTGCCCAGATCTGGGGAAGGGAGACTATTCAAAATAAATTCTGAATCTTTTAACAAGATATCTAAAATTAATCTCCCTCGAATTCTCACATTTCTTTTTCTAAATATTTTTTTTGCTAGCTGCTTTTTTTTCTGTAAAAAGCTGTACCTTTGCTTACTAGTTGCACAGGTTTAGATTTTCTTTATGTTTTAGTAATTTTTGTTTTGTTTTGGCAAGTAGTAGATACACTTTCTACTGTATCTACTAGGTCTATCTAGATTAGTCAGTTTCTTAGATACAGATAGACTTGTTTTAAAAATTGTGTATTATCATATGTACTCCCAGCATCACTTGAATGCCATTACTACGCCAACCATTCCATTATAGTTACCATGGAAAAAATTGCACATGCTGAGAGGCTATCTTGACCTTTGAGTATTTTTCTTTCTTACAGAGCTTCATTCATTGGTGAGGGAAACACCCACACATCCACATTCCCAAAGAAAAAGGGTGGCAGACAGTCAGAAACATTCATTTAGAGATGACCTTTGCAATCAGCCAAGCTAAAAATACTCATCCTCCATCCACACATTGCATTTGGGCCCCCATAGCTTATGCCTGCTGGTTGTTAGGAAACAAAGGCAGCAGTGTTTTATGGGGCCACCTCAGGCAGTGTCCTCGAGGTTAAGGGCAGGTAAAGCTCACAGGAAGACTCAGGAGCTCTCATTAGGTTATCTGATCTGGCACACAGCTCTGGTGCAAGTTTTGATTTATTCCAAACCCACTCAGGGGTCACAAAACCAACAGAAACAACTGGAGCTGTTGATAGTAAGGGTTAAAAGAACTTTAACACTGGGGCAACCAATCCTTGGACAGAGAGGAATGTTAGTTCCATTGTTTTAAGTAATCCATGTGTGACTTAGCTTTCCCTAAGGGGAAAGTAAGGGTGGTTTAGGTAGAAATATACCTATAATGAAATGATAAGCATTACATGATTAAGGTTTAAATAGGAATCACGGAAATTATATTTGTAGAAGTCTATGTTATAGTATAAAGATTATAATGATTGTCTTTCCGAATAGTAGGGAATGATGGTGGGTTGCAAGGGGCGGTTGGACGAGGAATTGACTGCTGGCCAGGAATGCCTCGGAGACTGGACGTTAGTACAACCATTGTATTAGTTAACTAGAGTGTGACTTCACCTGGGTAACAAATCTAAGGTATATAGTTTAAGTAGACTGAGTGAGACGAGGGGTTGGAGGAGTATTGTTTTAGCTAAAATCAGGAGTTAGTAACTAGGGGAGGAGTAGATTCAATGTTTGGTAGTTATGGGTGGAGTAAGGGGAGGAATACATTAAATGCAAATACTATAAAAGTCATAAGCACCTTTGTAAGGGGGGCACTGATTTGGGCTCGGGACTGCCCTGTGCTCCAGGTGCCCAATAAAAGCACCTTCATATAATCGCCTCTGTGTGATTGTATGTTCTTCCTCTGCTAACACTGCCTACATTGACAGTACACAATGGGCAGTCTTAGAGCAGATGGGAACAATTGGCACCTGGGAAGTCTTCAAAAAAAACCAAAAAAACCAAACAAATCTAAATTATGAAGTTGTGGTTTTCTTTTTAAAAGTGATGACTGTGTTGTGGCCCTCTCCAGAGCGGAAAGTCTGTGATAAGGAGAAATAAACAATCTTAGTTCCTTCTGAGACTGTCCAGAGCTTGAAAGATTTTTTGGAATAATGAGCAGACAGAACACAGCTTTTCAGATGCCAAACAGAGGGTTTAATGTCCTTCCTTTAAAAAAAAAAAATTCTCCTACCGTGTCATCTTGTTTTCCCTGAATTTATTGCAAATGCTGTTTTGTTCCTAGCAGAAGGTTGTTTGTAGTGGATGAAGGACTATTATCCGGGTTTGACACGCAGAGAGTAATAACCTGTAATTTTCATTGACACATAGGTTTCTGTGTCACTTCATAATTTCTTTGCTTTGTCTAGGCCACAGCCTCAGTCTCTGTCAACAGCCACAGAAAGACAAGGGAAGTTCAGAAGGGCAAGTGGCCCCAGCAAGGCAGGAAGGGGTCAACATGGGCCTAGCCAGGCCACAGTCACATGCCAACCTCTGGAATTCTGTTCAGACTGCAAATTTGCCAAACTGGCTACAACCACTTTAGGAGAGGGGGAAAAAAGGTTTGAAATGTATTAGGTGTATGAAAACAGCTATTTTATCTAAAGAAACACAAAAGGTGTTCAGTAGTTTACACTGCGGCTCAGGTTAGTGGTACATACCTGTAATGTTTAATGCATTAAGTCATCTTAAATGATTCCTTTACTTTTTTCCATGGGAAATCTTTACAAAGTTTGTGTCCTCCTACATTCCCCTAAAATGTTGATGGAAATGCTCAGAAAAAAAATGATCCAATGAAAACCACTTTTTTTTTTTTCAGATAGGTTGTTTTGATTTTAAAAGAATAAAACACATTTCTGCAGGACTGTAAAATTTCATTTCCTCCTCATGTCCGAATAGGTGATTTATTCTCTTCATTTGAAAATGCAGGTTTAATTCATGTGTGGCTTGCTTTGACACCTACTAGAAATCAGCTGGCCTGTAACCATACCAGCTGTTGCTTCAGAAGTGGTTTTCTTGTTTAAGAAATGACAGAGTGAGTTAAATAGTCCTTTTCTGACAAGCAAAGAAAACTGCCATCTTTATGCTGCCATCACTGTAAAATTGTTGTCTATCTCCATGATGATTCATATTCCTTAAAGAAAGAGAAGACAAAGGAAAGACAAAGGTGGGAAGCTCTTACACCCTGTTTGCAGGCTACTCATTTCCTGATGCTCTGTCAAGGCCCAATACCCATTGTCCCCAGGCTGCCATGTAACTCCTGAGGACTCTGCATATCCATGCCCTCCTCTTCTTCAGGAGAGACAAGAAGAAGACAGGAAGATATGGGCTTCTGAAACACTGACGTAGAACACTTAAAGCAGTGAAAGTCACTGAAAACCACATATTGAACATCAAAATAGATGAGTGCAGTCCTGCCGCCAGACGTGGGAGAGCCCCATGGAAAAATGAAGGTTGAGGCTATGCTCATTCAGTCCACCCAAGGAGGCCAAGTTCAAATTACATGCACAAACTTTTCATTTTACGATTTCATACTTTCCATTTACGCAAGGGGATAATGCCGGTTTCCCTGTTACTCATCCTGTTACCTGGGCAACACATTTCTTTTAGGATTTCCTTTCCTCTTTTTAATTCAAGGGCAGATGGTGCTTCCTCTGGTTGTGTCTTTTCCACTCTTTATGCTTCAAACAGTTAATGCAAAAGAGAAATTCCCACACCCTTTTCCTGTGTTTTGCTTGCTGCCCATTCCTCAGCAGGATCCTTGTTGCTGTTATAAATGCCATAAGCCAATCCATCCAATCAAATAAAAATAATTTTATTTGACAATGATTTTAGTATAATAGTGAAAAAGAGCTACCATGTAGGAAAACAGAGTCGAGCCCGAGGTTGACATTGGGTGAACTGTGATCTGACCTCTATTGCATCAGATCCCCCAGTGTTCACGCCGGTGTTCTGGTCTGCTTGGTTTATATACAGTTTATTTTGCCCGAGGCCAATGTATTCAAGTCTCTGCTGTCTCTACATATTCATTTTCTGTCTCGCTCTGCATCAGCTCGGACAATGCTGTTCCCGGAAGGTGATGAATTATTGATGTGTCCATCTGGAGCCGGGTGTGGAGTGAAAATTCCTCACTGATCTTGGTTATCTAGATCAGATATCTTATCGGGTACTGATGGCTGGGAGTATCCGCCCGGAAGAGCCCATCTCTGGCTTGGCCACATCTTTAGAATTGTTAATGTCTCCTCCAGGACTGTTGGTGGGTGTTGCAAGTGCCTTCCTTGGCTTGGAATGTGGCTAGTAAGAAGCATGTCTTGCAAATATTTCAGTCCAATACTTTATACACACATATATACAACTTTATGGGCACAAATTATTCAATTATATATACCATTGCCAATTCCCAGTGGGCTTGCCAATAAAATAACCAAAATCATGGTTCATCCACTTGGAAAAAGCATTGCCTTTCCTGATGCCCTCCATGAACTACTTTGTAACAGCACTCTGAGGGCAGAAGTCTTCCTCTTCAGCTTCCCAAACCATATTTTGGGCCTCACAGAGTATTTTGCGGGATCACTGGACAAATTCTGGTCCAAGCAAGTCCAGGAAACTAAATAAGTTGCAGCCAAAAGTAAATGCATTTGCTTGCTACCTAACACCCAGGCTTGGATATTTTGAGCACAATTTTCAGGAAGTCCCCACTTCCCAGGCAATTTAGTTACTTACACATTTTTGGGAATACAAGGGAGTTTTGCCTTTAAAACACTGACTGCTTTAAGTAGAGTATAGATGAGGAGATCTCTTTGCTGATTTCACTCAGCTTCAGACTAGGTCAGCCAAGAAATGCTACCTATATAATGAATTATTTTTGGCCTTAAATTGATGCCAGCTGGCAAACTAGGAGCTGGGGAGAACTAGCAGGGGTTTTGCTAAATATGTTAAAGTAGATAGGAATGAAGAATTTATCCTGGACTCTACTAATTCAGCAAAGAAAAGGATATAAAGGTTTGCAGAACATTTCAGAAAGTTTTGATACATAAATTTTGTTTAGTTTTAGTGAGGCTTTTCTATTTTCATGAAGAGCATTGCATCTCAGTTCCACATGCTTTGTTGGTTATCTTTACTGGCACTGACATCTGTAAGATTGGATGGCATCTTATCATGTCAGAATGGCAGGTTACACATGGGGCAGCCCAAGTAGGCATTCACATAAAAAGAAGGATATTGTTTGTGGCTCTTCAAGATGGATCATATTACCAATCTCATCTGAACATCATACAATATTTCAATAACTTAAATATTTCAGGTCAACATATTTCTAGCTAATAGGTGAGAAAATTCTCCTGTGTAGCTGACTTGAAGCAAGGGCAAAGAAATCATAGAACAGCTTGGGTTGGAAGGGACCTTATAGATAATCTTGTTCCAACCCCTCTGCCATGGGCACAGACACCTTCCACCAGACCAGGCTGATATCCAACCTGGCCTTGAACACTTCCAGGGATGGGGCATCCTGTTCCAGAGCCTTACTGCCCTCACAGTAAAGAATTTCTTCCTAATATCTATTCTAAACCTACCCTCTTACAGTTTGGAGCTTATATCCCTTGTGTTATCATTACCTGCCATTGTAAAAGGGCCCTCTCCATCTTTCTTGCAGTCTCACTTTCAAGTACTGAGGTATTCAGGTACAATAAGGTTTTCCTAGAGCCATCTCTTCTCCAGGCTTTCAACAACCCCACCTTTCCTCATAGGAGAGCTGTTCCATCCCTTTAATCATGTTGGTGTCCCTTCTTACTCCAACAGGCACATGTTTTTCCTGTGCTGGGACCCCAGAGCTGGATGCAGGGTTCCAGGTGGGGTCTCACCAGAGTGGGGCAGAATCCCCTCCCTCACCCTCATAGCCATCCTGCTTTGGATGCGGCTTAGGATATGTTTGGCTTTCTGGGCAGCCAAGTGCACATTGCCAGTTCATATCCAGACTCTCATCCACCAGCATCCCCAAGTCCTTCTTGGCACAGCTGCTCTCTATCTGTTTATCCCATATTTTGATACCAGAGGTTGTCCCAACACAGGTGCAGCACCTTGCACTTGGTCTTGTTAAACCTTACGAGGTTCCCATGGGCCACCTCTCAGGCTTGTCCAGCCCCCTCTGGATGGCAGAGCCACATAATTCTGTCTTACATCTTTTCATTTAAATAAGAAGGATCTATTGCTCCATCTCAGCTAGCACATATGCATTTTTTTCCATGCAAGATTCTTAAAAAATTTCCGGAGTTTGCCAAAGGAGTATGTAATGGCTCTGTAAGTGTTACATGCTACCTGGGTCCTTCAACTAAATGGATGTTCAATTTTAAATTCAAGACTGTATACACATATATATATAGTATATATATAAAACATATGTGTGTGTATAAATATGTACTATATATGTAAGCCAAGACTATATACAAATACCATAATTTAAAATGAATTCACTTATCTTCATGGTATGTTAGAACTTCAGCCTCCAGGTGGAAGAACTGCTATTACAATGTTTGCTGCAAGCTGTTCCAGGTTTTGCATTATTTATTTGCTTATGAGAGATTAAATCTTCATTTGGAGTTCCTCTAGTATTGCAGCTAACAGCTGAAGTCTTCTAAAATTATTTATATTGGGCAAATTGATGAATACAGTCATGTAGGGTCATCTTAGTACTTTTGAAGCCTGGTGCAAACCACACCACACACCTATTCTGCAATAGTACAGTATAACAGCCATCAGTGCCTGCCACCCATCTTTGTATGAGCTGAACAACAGATCCAGGTAATGTAAAACCACAAAATGGACTATATGCAGCTGTTTCACATGCTGGTAATTAATGAGTGTAATTCATAGCAGAAAAATTTACTCCACATCAAAGGTCTCAGAATTCTCACTGAATAAGAAAAGGAGACTTTGTGCCCTGCAACCACAGGCCCTACATGAAATAGGCTATCAAGAGGGCTGAAGCTTGAATCCTCACCACAAGCCTTTATTCCTTGAGCTAAGATGTTAATAGGCAATACACCTTGTGCATGCGCGCTTACAGGAACTACGGATGCATCCACAGGTTGGCCTAGAGGGTAAGATAACATCTTTCAGCAAGAGAATCAACTGCCTCTTCTTCTATGCCTCTTCTTCTATGCCGTAGCTGATAAGAAAGGGACAGTAACAAATCTGGAGTCAGTCTGGGGACCCTGGCATTCTATTGCTAACCTGCTGCAAGCCAAAGATACCAGGGTTTACATTTTCACTGGCAGATCTCTCTCCAATTAATATCCTTCTTCACCAGCCCTCTAGCAGACCATGTAGAGAGTACAAAGTACTCCAAACATGGGCCAGTTCCTCTTTTTATTGAATACTATTCCTGGAAATGGGAGGCTGCTGGTTTAACAGCTATGTAAATAGAAATAAGTTTAAATTTTGTTTAAATAAATACTTGATGACAAAGTACAGTAATGGCAAGATGGTTACCAGTTGTAGAGACAGCTACACCCTTACAGCTAACTTTGCCAAAACACTGATATTCATGGATTTGTATCCTACTTGGGACCTACTTAAATGCAGACTTTCTCTGTAGTTTCTTGTAATCTCTCAATTTGACAATCTTTCCTGGAATTTTTGTTTAATAATAGCAGCCCCATATTTATTGAGGCTGTCATTTTTCCTTTACTTTTGTTGGAGGAGAATGGAATGTAACTGCCCAAATTAGATGCTGATGTCCTTTGGGAATATGGATGCAGAACAATTTCCTGGACAGAAAATAGTAGAACAGTATAGTTCAGCTGGAAGGGATCTACAGCAATCATCTAGTCCAACTGCCTGACCAATTCAGGGCTCATTGAAAATAAAAGCATGGTGTTAAGGACATTTCCCCAAACCCCTCAAATGCTGCCATGTTTGGGCATCAACCACCACTCTAGGGAACCTGTTGAGAGTTTGACCTCTTCCTCAATAAAGAAGTACTTCCTAATGTCCAGTCTACATCTCTCCTGGAGCAGCTTTCAACCACTGTCCTGTGAGTGGATATAAAGGAGAAGAGATCAGCATCCCTCTCTCCCCTCCTTCTCCTCTGGGAGGTGTAGAGAGCTATGAGGTCCCCTCTCAGCCTCCTTCCCTCCAAACTAGACAAAACCAAAAGTCTTAGCTGCTCCTCATAGGATGTACCTTCCAGCCCTTCCACCAGTTTTGTTGGCTCCTCTCAATGCATTCAAGCAGCCAAACACCCTTCTTAAACTGTGGGGCCTAGACCTGCACATAGAACTCCAGGTGAGGCCGCACCAATGCTGAATACAGCAGGATAATAAACTATTTTTATTGACTGTGTTTGATGCACCAGAGGATGGAGTTTGCTTTCTTGGCTGCCTGGGTACAATGCTGGCTCATATTGAGCTGGCTGCAAAGGAGCACCCCCAGATCTCCTTCGGCAGTGCTGCCCTCCAGCCACCCCTCTCCCCACTTACACTTGCGCCTGGTGTTACTCTATTCCAGGTGCAGAATGTGGCATTTGGAATTGTTAAATTTTGTCCCATTAATCATTGCCCAATCCTCCAATCTATCTAGATCTCTGCAATGCCTCTTCTCCCTTGAGAGAGTCAATGGCATTTTCCAGTTTTGTATCACCAGCAGAGTTGCTATTGGTTTATTCAACTCCTGCATCCAGACCATTGATAAGTACAATAAAGAAACCAGATCACTGATAAATACAATAAAGAGAACTGGACCTAGAACTGAGCCTTGAGGAACACTGCTGTGACTAATCACCAGCCAGATGTAGTGCCGTTCACTACAGTCCTTTGAACCTTGCTGAGCCAGATCTTCACTCAACACATCACATACCTGCTCATCCTACAGCTGGACAGCTTGTCCAAAAGGATGCCACGAGGGACAGTATCAAAAGCCTTACTAAAATCTATAAAAACTAACTCCATCGCCTTTGCTTTATCCACTAGGTGGGTAACCTCACAGAAAGATACCAAATTAGTTCAACAGGACTTTCCCTTTGTGAACCCATGTTGACTGTGCCTGATGATTGCATTGTTCTTTAAATGACTTTCAATAGTATGCAGTATGGTCTTCTCCATAATTTTTCCAGGTAGTAACAGGTCTGTACTTTCCTAAGTCTTCTCTCAGGTCTTTCTTTTAAATTGAAATAACACTGTCTAGCTTCCAGTCAGAGGTGACCTCCCCAGACTCCCAAGATCTCTGGCAGATGATCTAGAGGGGTCATAATATACTCAGCTTCTTCAGAACTCTGGGATGACTTGCATCAAGCCCAATTGGCTTAACAACATTCAACTTATGCAACTGATTCCTTGCAATTTCAATATCCACAAAAGAAAAGTCACTGTTCCTACAGCCATAGTCCTCTGACTCAGGGAACCAGGCAATCCAAGGTCTGTCATTAGGCAAAAAAAGGCAAAAAAACCCCCATTGAATGCCTTCCTTTTTCCTTCATCCCTATTTATCAGGCGATCATCTTCAATGAGTAGTGGTTCAATGTTTTCCTGAGCTTTCTTGTTCTACTAACATACTTAAAAAAACCTATTTTGTCATCTGATCTAACACCGGCCAGTTTCAACTCTAGTTCAGTTTTGTCCTTACATGTCTTCTCCCTGCATGTGCGAACTAGAGCTCTGTAATCTTCCTGTGAAGCCTGACCTTGGTTCCAGAGATTGTGTCATTTCTTTTTCCTCCTGAGCTCCATATTCAGCCGAGTTTGTCTCCTTCCCTGGTTATTTGACTTACTACACAGGGGATTTGTCTGCTCTTGTGCCTCTAAAAGGCAGTTGTTGAAAACAACAAGTTGTGGACCCCCAAGCCCACAAAAGCAGATTCCCAGAGGATTCTGCTAAATAGCTCCCTGAATAGCTTAAAGTTTGCTCACCTGAAGTCCAGGGTAGAAACTCTGATGTCCTTTTTTTCTTATTACAGTGACATTTTTAAACACTTTCTGTGACATTTTTAAACCATTCTGTGATAATTGTGGCCAAGACAGTCACCTACTGCCACATCCTCCTTTAGTCCTTCTTTAGTCACAAATAACAAGTCCAGGAGGGCATCTTTCCTATCTGACTCACTGAGTACTGGTGTCAAGAAGTTATCTTCAACAAACTACTGGAATTTCCCAGACTTGTTTGTCACATCAGTATAGCATTCCCACCTGACGTCTGAGAAGTTGAAATCTCCCATATGGACAAAGGCTGCTGATCCAGATATTTCTCTTCCCTATAGAATAACTCATCAGTCCTATCATTCTGCCTAGGCTACCCATAGTAGACACCCGCTACAACATTTGCTTTGTTTTCCATCCCCACTATTCCTCACCCAGAAGCTCCCAAACACATAATTTCTAACTGTAAGGATTATACAGCCAAATCTCTCCCTCACACACAGTGCAGGTCCTCCACCTCACCTGCCCTGCTTGTCCCTCCTGAGCAGCCTGTGGCACTCATCCCACCACATCTTACTAACACCAGTGCCATCACAGGATTAGGAACAGACCAGTGCTTCAAGTTCATACTGTTTGTTTCTTATACTGTGTGCATTGGTGTACAAGCATTTCAGATTAATTAAATGAGTGTTTTGGTGAGCAGGAGAACAAAACCAAAGGGCTGGTGTTTCAATCACTTCCTACAGGATGGCAGGGCAGGATTCCACCCTCACAATGTGACCCTGAATAATATAAGTGTTTTATGTACATGCATAAAACACTCCCTATTTTATACTAATGAGTAAAGGTGAGCAGTGTGCTTAGTACAGTGCTAGCTCTCATCAAAAACTCGTGAGGAGGGTACCACTGACTGAGGTGGATGATCATTTTGCCTTGACTGGCAACTGAGGGTTGTTGTGACACAGCAACCCTCAGTATGAACCCCCCTAACTCTTCCCTTCTTGCATCTCTGTCTTGCTTGTGGGACCTAACAAGGTGCCATCCAACTTACCCTGCAAAAGGTTTTCCAAAAGTCTGAGAATAGCTCAGCACTGGGCAGGAGCTTCATATGAGGGAGGGGACTAGAGCTAGTCAGATTCATTATCCGTGGAAAGAGGGATTTTCCATTGGTTTCTAACATACAGTCACTGTTCAGAGGCATCCCAGGGCATAAGTAAAATGAGATAACAGAGAACACATGGCATTGATGCTGCTCCAGGACTTCAGCACAGCTGCAGTTATGTAAGTGAAAGCAGAATGTGATACTATACTACATGTCTGAAAACATATCCCCTATTGTCCTAAAAATTGATTTATAATTAATTATTTCCCAGAATGAACCTCAGTGAGTACTGGCATAAAACATTTCCTTCTTAATCTTCACAGCTTTTCAATTGTTCTCACTTAAAAAAAAAAATGGCAAAACATCTACTTATCAGCAAAAAAAAAAAAAAAAAACCAACCAAAAAACAAACCCCAAAGCCAAACCAAAACCAAACTGGAAAAAATAACAAGGAAAGTTAGAGTTTATGACATTTAATCATAGCTTCTCAGTTTTGGAAGTGAAATGCTTTAATGCCATGTTTTTTTCTGTGATATGGACTGAGTCATTCAGATAAAAGTTGCCTGTGAAATACTAGGGTGTACAGTCTGCACTAGTTTCCTTTATAATTATCTTTTTTTCTTTTTATGTTTACAGTAACAGGTTCTGGAAAAAATGGGCCTCCCTCCCACTTTTTGGCCTTTTATTGTTAAAATAAATATTAAAATATTTGATATTTTAAATACTTAATATTGTAAAAATATTGTAAATTTTTCTTAGAAATCCTCATCTAAAGGGTTGATTGCACACACTGGACTGACCACAACACTCACAGCACATTTGTCCATGGCTGAAAATAAATGGCATGAGGTCTTCCTTTGACCCATGTCTCCACACCCTTCTTCAGCCCAAAGCAAACATTTCCATTACAACCATACCAGCCTGAAACCCACCAATAAAGATCTGCAGGCATCTGAGCATCACCTCCAAAACATATGAAATCCACTGGGAGCCAAAATATGCACAGCTGGCTTATTCTCACTGCACTATGTATGGTCCTAGGGGACAACAAAAACAATAGCAAGTGAGCAGTCAAAATGGCCAACAAATTATGAAGTAAAAAAAAAAATAGAGAATGTGGGTAGTAAAAAAAGTTAAGGCACAAGAACAGAGAATATACAAAACGGGGACAGAGAAAACCTGTCTGTGAATCTAAACCACGAAAGTCACTATATAAGTTCCTTTCCTACCCACATCAATGACCTGCTATGGCCCTCACTCCCCCTCCTCTCCTAATCACTTGTGACCTAAAACTCACAGATGCACATTCTGTTCCCCCTGGCAAGTTTCAGAACCTTTCATGGATTCAAGTAGTGAAGGCTACAAAAGAAGAAAATAGCTTAGTAACCAACCCACACCCACATGTACATCTGTCATCTCCCCTTCCTCAGCACTCTGCTTGTAGGAAATTAGTGGCAGCCACCAGAAACCTCTAGGAGAAACAAAGGATGAGCATCAACCATTTCAGAAGTTTTGCTGCAAGGCTGAGACGTTTCAGACCTTCCTCTCTCTCTCTGGATTGGGTCATTGTATCAACAGCATTGCTCACAGGCAACAAGGCAAACTTGTGGTTGCACTCCTTCCTGCACAACTGCTTGAAAAGAGAAAAAGAAATGCTGTGAAGAAAGGAATCTAAACTTTCTCAGGATATGGAGAAGCCAAGGCTGGAAAGCTAACTCTCTGGAGATTATGGATGAGAAAGAAAACATACACTCAAAATCAGGATTTAGTGAAAAATTTTAATTACTACCCCCATGGGACAAAACAATTTTTCTTCCAAATTAGGGCAGAAAAGTGTCATTCTTAGTACTTTCCTGCACTACACTGCTTCATCATATGGAGAACAAATAACATGAGAAACAAAATCTAAATCTCCACGTTAATGCCAAAAGATTTTTTTTTAGCATGAACTCATTGGATTTACACAACGGGGTTATGTCACATCTCTTTCTTTTAGTACTGCGTTTTCTATTTTCATATATTTTTTTCCCAGAAGGCTCAGTGATCTGAGTATTTCTCTAATGCCTACTAGGAAAGATTAAAATCTCTGATATGTAGCAAAATCAGGTATTTTCCTTCTGGAAGACAAGATATCCTGGACAACCTGGACTCGATGCACCTAGAGAACACTGCTGGAAGCAAGGACCTGCCTACAAGGATGCAACAAGCTGGGAACAGGATACACACAGGCCCTTTATTTCTGTCTGTCACCTCAGTTTTCTCTTTCTATAATGTGAAGATTCCTAGCTTCAACACCAACTAAACCCCACTTTTTTTAAATTTACAAGTCATTCTGCTTATCAGTGGAAGCTCTTGTCTAAGGAATAGGGCTACCTGAAGTCAAAGATGGAGTCATCTCAGGATTTGATCATGGAAGTCAGCAAGTGGTACAATAAAGTACTAGTTTCATGTATGTATGTATGTATGTATGTTCATCTTAAAAGAGAGGGAAAAATATGACTACATGTGCCCCAAGAAGGAATCTGGAATATTCTTAAAGTTTTTCTGCAATAATAAACCCCAAACATTTATATTTCTACATATTTCTTTTTGATTCTATTATCTAGAACTAATGACATATCTAGAACTAAAGTCATATAAACAGAAATTATCTTGTTCACAAGAGAATTTGTGTGGGTCTGGTTTGGGATGTTTTAGCACAGAAGCCATTAGCAAAAATGACCTGGAAACAGGTGAGTTTACATAGGCAGCAAAAATCAGAAGCCCTGTATCAAGTTTCTATAGGCATAGACTTTCCAGAGGGGCTCTCCTCCTGTACTTCAAATTGCAGCTGATCTCTGTCTTGCACTCCCATTAAAATGTTCTCCATGACAGAAAGAAGTGCTCTCCTTCAATTCCTCTTCACAAAAGTAAACTCTCCCCTGTAATCCTCTGTAATTCCTGTAATCATGTCTGCTATGTGCTGTAGTTCCTCTCCTGCTCTCTAGCCCAGTGCTGATGGCACCCCATATCACACAGGGCAGGCTCAGAGTCTCTCCTCTAACCAGGGGGCTTGGCTCCACCATCATGTGTCTGTTAGTGCTCTGAAGACAAGGACACAGAGTCATGGCGAGGTTGCTCTTGCCTCTTCCTTTAAGACAATTGCTCTTCAAGTCAGGTAAGAGGCATTTCCATTTCCACATAAGTACTGGTTTGATAATGCCACTGGGAAAGGAGATTAATATTTTTATGAATTCATATTTTTATTTTATATTTTAATGAACCTCATTAATATTCATAAGTCTTTCATATATTTATAAATTAATTTTTTATTCCATATTTTTATGAATCTCCTTTCCCAGTGGCATTGTCAAACCTCTACCTGAACTCTCAGTGGCATTCTAAAACCTCTACCTAGTGTCTCAGAAGAGCTTACTCGGTTTGTCGTACATCCTAATCATTGCTCTCTATTTTCCCTCTACTGTAGTCTCTTATCTTCAACCAGAGCAGAAATTTAGAGTTTGAAGATGTAGAATTTTACATCATTTAGGGTTGTTCCCAAGCTATCTATCCCTTAGCATAAAACAGTTCATAGCCATTTATAATGTTAAAATAAAACATTAAGGAATGCTTTAACTGACTTATTAAACCTTGAAACACTTCTCTTGTAAAATATTTGTTTATTCCACAGAAGGTACTTTCCACCATTTCAGTGGGAAAGGCAAAACCCCACAATTGTTTATACTTGCCCTATTTTTGGAAGCAAAAATTCTGGCAGTGAAGATGATGAAGTAATACTTTCTTTTTCTTGAGCCAACATTATTTACATTGCAATAATAAATGTTGAATAAACTCTTCAAATTCAATTCAATTTCAAAAATAGAATGCACCATATATGTAATAGATAAAAATGCTTTGTAAACAGCTAAATCATACCAGATCTTAACTAAAACAGACAGTGTTTTGGGACACTTGTAAAAACAGACCCATTTCTTCAAATGTCTGCTCAGTGGAATTTACTCTGAGAAACAGCTCCAAGCCAATTACTTTCTCAAAAGGATAAAAATGCTTTTAATTCTAAAACTCTCTCAAATATTTTAGCAGGAAAGGCTAACAAATATGTACCCATACAACCAGTAAGAAATACAAAATTCTAACCATATGAAGGCTGTGCCTGCCAAAGCCCACTCCATAATGGCAATGACACACACCATCCAAACAGCCACTCTGTAAACAGTGCAAGCAAACAAATCAAGAATATTAAACTGAGTCTTCTTGTGCTACCCCAAGAGTGAAGTTAAACCACGGAGCAGAGGATTTACAGTTAATGTTAAATAATTTGTCATATTATCCACATAATACAAGTTAGGCTTATAGAAAGTAAGTTTATGCCTATTTTTTAGCACTTAACCCCTCAAATTTTCAGACTTTAAAAAGGTCATAACAAACAGAAGAAGCAATTGTGCCGTTTCCAAGAATGTCTTCCCTCTTATATTAAAACACCAACCTTTGAACTAATACAGAAAAGTTTGAGAAGGGAAGACCTTGCACCAGAAACCTAATTTTAAACACAAGGAGAAAACATCCTGAGAATTGTTTCCAGGAAACCAGAAATCTCTTCCAGTTGATTCAGTCAGGTGCTTACAAAAACCATTTGTGATTTCCAAATCTGGTCTTTCTCAATGGCTCTGTCTTTCCTGATTTTAGCATAAACATTTTTCAGGGTGCCCATACAGTTTTCTAGGGTTAATTTTTACCCCTAGGTTCTTTCTATTGGCTAGATTAACATGAAAAGCTGTGTCACAAGGGATATCTGGGTTGCCAGCAGAAACACAGTTCCTGCTCCTACTGGGAATGAGATTATATGGATGGAAGTGCTACTTACATGACAAAAAATAAAGGCGTAATAGGCTCCTTATATGGACTGTTAGGCACAACATTTATCCCACAGCAGAGAGTTTCATCTTTCCCAAATTTAATATCAGATTAACATTTCTCATAGAAATTTGGTCTGCACAGCACAAATACAAGTATGTCTGAAGACTCAGAGTCCAGATCTCACATGATCCTGAATAGTCCCAAAAAGCACTTCACAGGAAATCCAACTGGCAGTCTGTTGCAAAAACCTCAGCCTTGATAGTTAGACAAGGCCATGCTGAGTAACCTCTATAGCTTGATGTTGTATGTCCATCTCAGGGCTTCACACCATCTCTGCTCCCTTACTGATTTGTAAGGGACAGGACCACACTGGAGGGATTTCCCCTCAATGCTTCTCATTCTTGGTAGACCACCAAACAGCTCCTATGTAAACCTTATGAACTTGTGTCTTTACTCCTCCTTGACACTGGGATTTCTGCTCCTCCAGAAAAAACTCAACTTTTGCCTAAGAAGCAGACAACCTACTCAAGGAACTAAATTTCTCCAATTCCAATTTTTCAGTTGCTCATGTGGCCAGTCTGTCACTGTACAAACACTGCAGTTCTGACAGGCAGCCAAACCAAAATGTGGCTGGGCAGTGCAGACAGAGTAACAAATCCTCCTTCCAGTGAAGCAAATGGGAAAAGGATCTCAGCTCCTGAGAGCTTTACTACTGCAAGTTGCATTAAGATTTATCTCCTCTGGTGCCCAAATCAGTTTAGAGAAGGTAAGACTCAGCTGCAAATTAGGAAGAGATGGAAGTGCTGAGGGCAGTGGGAGAGGGGAAGTGTTCACTATAGAAGAACCCTGGCCAACAGCACTCTTAACCTATTGATGATAACATCGTGACAACTCCCTGAAAATTCTCAAATTAAAGTATCAGTCCCAGGAAGCACTATATAACTAAGTGTAACAATATTCCTGAATAATTCATCTGAGATCTTACCATCAATTCAGGTCAAATTTACCTTTGTCTGACTCAACTCCAATCCTGTTCTTCCACACAGACAACAGCACAAGTAACTACTTGACTCCAGGTGCATCATTTGGAGACAGAGCAGGACACATGAGCTCTTTCTCATCTCATCAGTGCAACCACTCCATACTGAGACACTCAGAGCTGTCAGGGAAACAAGCCAGCTTTCTCTCACCTAAAGTCTTCTAATCTTTCATTCCCAACATTATGCCTTCCATGCTGTCCAAGAAAGTATTCTCTTGTGTTTGCGTCAAAGCCTAATGAGTTCTCCTAGTTGCTGCTCTCATCATCACAGATTTCTCACTCCCAGGTTAATTAGTCCAGAAAGGAAACAAGACTTACTAAGTGAATTTCAAAGTTATCAGAGAATCACAGAATATTCTGAATTGTGGGAAGGCACCCCACAAGGATCACCAAATGCAACTCTCAAATGAACAGCCCATATGGGTATTGAGCTCTCAACCTTGGCTTTACTAGCACCATGCTCTAACCAACAGAGCCATCTTATCCCAGGCTGTGGCATGATAAAGGATGCCAAAGAATGCCAATATTTATCATCCCTACATAGGATCAGTTAGCTGAAATAAACAGTTGCTTAACAGAAATCAAGCTTAATGCATGCACCAGTGGTGAAAATATGCTTTCCTTTTACTCCATGCTGAGACATCAACCATGTTACTCAGGCCCCTGAGTAATGTTTTCTTTTTCTGTACATTTTCATGGAACAATCATGCAGCCCAGCAAGGGAGGCGAACACATGTCAGTGGGCTCCACATGAGCTCCAGGCAGTGTGTGCCAAGGATCTGGGCTCTCTGGACCTCCTGCAGACAGACAGAAGCAGGGACATTTTCCCCAGGTCTACCTACTGGTATCCATGTTGTCTTCCTTTGAGGGGCCACCTCCTGGTTTAGAAACAAGGACAAGCTTTCACAGGAGCTATTTTCACTTTGTGGTTACTGTGAAATGGGAAGATGAAAACACCTTCCAGAGATTGAGTGACTGTTGTGAACACTCGAGTACCAGAGAGGGAAAGGGAAAAATCAGATGGAGAGTGTGTCCACATAAGCAAAATAATAGCATGCTTCAGGCCAAGTCCTTTGCAAAGAACAAGAATCATCAGGAAGGAACTTGTCCAGGACCAAGAGGAACAATAAATCAGGGAAGCCTGAACAGCGAAGGACAAAATCAGGAGGAGAGAAGTTGAAATCAAGATCACTTTAGAAGTGGATAAAATATAATATAAATTATTCTCTCACTGTGTGTTTCCTTACTAAATTACATTAACAAACTGTTACAAAAACAGGTCATCTGTCTGATTCATACTTCATCAGCAAGAACGAACCTGTTTAACCTCTGTTTTAAGTGAGAAGTGGGAAACTTTCTTTTGTCAACCACTACACTCATCTACATTGTTTTCCAGAAGTAATTTTCCAGACTGCGATTAGTAAGAAAATATGTCTCCTCCTTTTCCTCTAAGAAAACCCAGATTAGTAAGGCTGGGGCTGCAATCCTATTCTTTATTTCCCAGTTCTGCCTGTCCAGGTGGCCACACTTTCTTCTTGCAGGCAGAGTGACTCAAAGCACCAAATTCACTTTATTCTCATCTCCCAGGATGCTTGCTAAATATGGTCATCATGGTTTCAACTTGAAGTTGAAAGACTTTTAAGCCTTTCTAGGTGAAAAAACGCTGGTCATCAACATGCAAGTTCTTGTTCAGTGTGGATTCTGCCACTAATTTCAATCTATCCTAAGGAAAAAAAATCCAGACAAACTCCCATCATACATCCTCTTAGCTTCTAGCTCTAGGTTCCTTCCCTGACATCTTGTTATGCATCAGACTTTGAGAGCAGCTGCCACCATGCTTTCAAAACAAACAGCATTTTAGTTAGCAGAGCAGTAGCTGGGAGACACAGAAGAGAAGCAGGCAGGCACATGGACTGATATGATATGGAAAAGTCACCCAAAAGCATCCCAAGTCTACTTCTCAGACTTGGAAACTGGAAACAATGTGCAGAGGCAAAATTCATGGGTTGGTGAAGGATAAGGAAAGGATAAAGGAAAAAACACAAGCATGCATTCACTACTTCAGAGGCAGCTGAAGCAGCTGCCTGACTTTCAGCTGGGTGGTCAGTGTGGCAAGGCAATGGGAAAACACTCAAAACACCCAAGGCAAAAAGAAAAGGTGATTCTCACAGTGTGATCAGAAGTGATTTTTTTTTTTCCCAAATTCTATCTTTTGTAGGAACCCAGCCCTGCGTATTGGCGGTTTGAAGACCCTCTCTGCATCACAGTGGTTTTGTGTAGAAGCTGTTCTCTCTCACAGACACTTTACCTTCCTGTCCCTTGTGTCAGCACAATTCAGAGTAATGACATCCTTAAGCATGTCAGGGATAAAAAACCACAAAGACAGGAGACATCTGTAGGAATTAAACAATGCACTGTGACTTGAAAACTGAAGCAAATGTTTTGACAGGTTCTAAGGACCAGGCTGTCAGCCAAAAAAGCAACCCTTTATATATTTTACAGTGACCTTGAGGTTTCCCTGAGGAAACATGCTGCTCTACACATGCTTACGTTTTGTGAAGTTAAGCATGGCCAATCTACTCTTTCTAAGGCCACTTAACTCTGCTACCATACCTCAGCCCCAGCCTGAACCACCTCAGCCTGCACTGTTTGGTTCCTGCCCCGCTCTGTCAGCACAACCCACCTTGCAACTGGTGGCTTAAGCAGCACTTCAGCCAGCTGTGCCAGGAGATCCTGGGCCAGGCAAACAGCCCTTCTGCTCTTGTGCATGGTAAACGTTGCTCTTCTTCCTGGGGAAACCACAGCTTGCCCTGCACTGTGCTCAGAGCAGCAGCACTGCCGGCTTGCCGCTTTCTGATCTGAGAGTGTCACATTCTTAGAATCATAGAAGAGTTTGGATTGGAAGAGAGTTTTGAAGGCCATCCAGTCCGACACCCCCTGCAATGAGAAGGGACATTTTCCACTAGATCAGGTTGCTCAGAGCCTATCCAGCCTGACCTTGAATGTTTCCAGGGATGGGGCATCTACCATCTCTCTTGGCAACCTGGTCTGGTGTTTTACCACTCTAATTGTAAAAATTTCTTCCTTATACATAATCTAAGTTGACCCTCTCTTAGTTTAAAACAGTTATGCCTTGTTCTATAGCAACAAATTCCCAGGAGAAGGAACTACAATCTCCCATAGCTCAGGGTGAGCGAGGTATTGTAGCAACAAGACTTGCACTTTTGGCCAGAATCCAAGGAGGAAGCTCTTCAGAAGCCATCAGCAGCAACCATTTGTATCCTTGAGAAAATAAAAAGTTTATGTTGCGATCTCTGGAAAATATCTGGAAATCACTGACTAGTGTATTTTACCAACAAATACAGCTCAGACAAGCAGATCTAGGACACAATCCCATGACACTCAGCTCCTCTAGGGATACAGTGGCATTGACACATCCTTTTAACTATATTCAAGATTCTCATTATCACATATTTTAAGAAGAAAAGTGCAAGTTGATGTCATGACGAACAGAAATTATTGTGGTTTCACAATTGATCTCAAAAGGCAACATGTATTAAAAAGTACACTAGGTCATTACTGCTTTTCCCAAAGGAATTATTCATACACTTAGAGCTCATGAATGATACTTCTCTCACTGATTTATAAAATCTCACAAGCACTGTGCTACAAATGAAAGAAATGATGTGGCCTTATGTTCAATTTGCTTTATTTGGCTTCTTTTCATCCAGGGAAATACAGAAAACAAGACAGACAATGTACCAGTAAAGCATGTAACTTTAGATAAAAAATAATTAAGCAACAAACATGACACAGACAATAATTGTAACAATACAGAATACACTGTTTTAATTGACTGAAGTTATTTTCAAATCTGAACTAAACTGCAGCTGCTGTGGTCAAAAATATTTCTGCAAATTTATCTCAAAAGTTTTGTTTAGCACCTTCTTTTGAAAAGAAAAATTACCCCAAAACACCCTAAAAGCCCCATGGACTCCCATTTTCCATTCAGAAAGGAAGCGAAGTATAAATCAAAACTACTAAAAAGCCCAGGTTGCAATGACGCATTTCTGGTATCTCAAACAGGTAGGGGGAAAAAAAAAAAGGACCAGTTGGTGTTTTGGTTGGAACAGATTTTTTTTTAATTAGAAAAAGTGAAATATACAAATAAATTATTCATATTGCACCTACAATAGTAGAGTAAATATCACCCCTCACATCCTCAGTAACACAAGCAGACAGATACACGAAAGTTTTTACCCGATTCTGGGCAGGCCATGGCTCTAGAACCAGCAAAGTACTTGTTCTGAACACTGAGTCCTAACCATTGTTGGTTTTTCAGCTCGACAGTTACTAAGTCTCTTAGTAAACACATGACATAAAAGGCGCAATCCAAAATGCTACGCACTCTGGTGAGAATATTTCAGATGCACAAACAAATGCTCATCAAAGCCACAATAAAGCAGAATACTGTTAGAGATCCTGATACAATGACAAACATTCAGACAGAAGCAAGACTGAGAAGCACCTTAAACACTAGCACTCATCAGCTGAACTAAAAATCACTAGAGGATCCCCTGCAGTCCTCTCATCTGTCTATCCTGTCAGTAAAATGGGCCACTAAGAAGGTAAACCCAGAGGTAGGCTTGCTTTTAGCAATCTTTGCCCTGTAGGCAGAGCCCTGTGAAAGTGCTCAGACACTGTCATGGTTTAACCTCAGCCAGCAACTAAGCACCACACTGCTGCTTGCACAGTCCCCCGGGAGGAAAGGGAAGAGTCAGAAAGGTAGCCTCATACTAACTTCTGTCAAGAAATTTAACTCTGTCCCAACCAAAACAAGGAGAGAGGCAGAGGGCACTTGGAACCTTCAACCCCTCACAAAGATGAGGAGCTGCAAGGCAATGCCCAGGAGTGCACAGTCCTCCAGAGCAGCCTGCTGCTGGCCAGACAGAGGAGGTCAAGCACCTGGAACTTTAAGCCTGGAAATGGCCAGGCCAGCAGGCTTGGGCTGGCAGTGATGAGCAACTTGGGGTGGCGGGAGAGGAGCTCCAATCCAGTCTGGGACAGGAGAAGAATTAGGTCCCAGTTCCTAAGAATAGCTCAGCGTCTTTATCTGCCACCAAAAGCACGACAAATCAGTAAGCTCAGTCTCTGTAAGACTGACAACTGATATCATTGCAGCCACAGTAGTGACACAGGACAGTGAGCTCAGCATGTGACATCCCACCCAATGAGGTCCAGCCATGGAATAACGGCCTTTGGCCAGCTAAGCAATTTATCTGTGTTTAAAAAGACACAATAAAAATGGATGAAGACAGTGAAGACTACTCTGAACAGTGCATAAGATGAGCACTAAAACTACTGGCAAAATCCATGCCTTTTGACAACTCAGCAAGGAGTAAGATAGGGACAATGCTTCCACTACTGGCCTTTGTTACCATCTCCTCCTCACTTATATATTTAACCCCACCACACACATCCCCAAAAAACCAAGAAAACACAGAAGAAAACACTCCAAGATTAGAAAATAGTCAAAGCAAGTATATTACTTATATATTGTACAAATTACTTACAATTTTTTTTCCAAACTGTGGCTGCTACTGCCTTTATTTAGTCACCTGCTTGGAGACCTATTGCTCTTCCCCAATAATTTTGACAAATCTTGTGTGGTTTGAGTCTTGTGATTTTGAGTCCAGCAGCTCATTCCAGAGAAAAAGGAGTTGGAACAGCTGGATAAGAGAAGATAAACCAGATGACAGGAAGAGGGCGATGCACTCAGAGTTGCTGAAAGTGAAATTGCTGACAGATGTTGCCAAAGATTAAATCCTTCTCTACTGCAAGAGCAATTAGGCACTGGAAGAGAATGCCCAGAGAGTCTGCAGAGCTTCTATCCATGGACATTTTCAAAACTCAACTGGAAGAAGACAAATACATTTTGCTCAGCAGCAGTACCAAGAGTGGCATGGGCAAAGAAGGTTTTGCCTGACGAAATCTCCTCCTCTGCAGAGCAGCAGACCAAGTGGTCCCTCCAGTCCTACATTTTAAGATTAAGGGCCTAGACCAGATAACACACATTGTGTTAGTCATTTCAGTGATCAACTCAGCTAGGGCAGTGTATGTGATGTCTTCTCCTTTTTTTGCTGCTTCTTTCCAGCTGGTCGTCACTATGCGTAATGTTGACTTCAGGCTGCTGGCTTCTAATGATCTGGTAGATGGATGGAAATCCTCAAGGATCCTAGGACACACAAAAACAACCCCAGGAAAGGATGAGTCATGGCCCTTGTATTGTTGTCTCAGGTTTTGCTTAGCAGCCTAGCTGCTGTTGGGACTGAAGGAAGAGAAATGCATAGTGGGGAAAGCAGGTAGCAACAGTTACAAGCTCACCCTTTGGTGAATAACTCCCCTGCCTCTTTAATTCTGGAAATCACACACACTATAGAATTCAGAATATGACATAAGGAATATACAAAACCCTGAAAGGATTTGTAAACTGTGAAAAGGAAACCAACTTTCCTCACTAGTAATAATATACCAGTAATTAATTAATACAGATATATTGAGTATGTAAGTAATTTGTCTGCAACTCTATCTTCACATGGCTTTGAAGATAATAGTAAAGTATATGGCATCTTTACTTTTCATGTAGAGGAGTATGAAAGAGGTTCCTTATCTAATAACACTCCATTCAGACAAAGTATTTTGTAAAGTATTTTGGAATCAAGTATATAAATAATTTTTACCAAGGAAGTAATGTGAAATTGAAAGAGTGAAGCAACTAATCACATATTACAGGAATGCTATTTGTTCTCTCTTTCAGCTGCCAGCCATTTTATTTTCTTGTTATATACAAAGCCCTATTGTTGGAATGAAAAGGAGAAGGAAGGACCAGAAAATTACTTCATAATGGAATATGCGAATAAATATGATGCACAGGATAGAAATTGTATTAGTCACATATACTAAAAGCCTCCCTGTTTGCAAAGAAAGGGCTTTGTGTTTTAGTAGCATAGACTTCAATGCCTTCCCTTTAGATGCACCGGACAACTCCAAGATGTTTCCTATACCACTTACCTTCATCCCGTCAGTAGCAAAACAGGACTTATTTCATCCTGCCAGACAAAAACCCCAGTCATGGCCCAGGAGACCAAAATTCACCCATGTGACCTTACCCTCCTTCCTCCTCCTGCCACTCCCCTTTCCTGGCTCTTCTAAAAGAAAAGCAGGATAAAGAGCATGCTTTTCCCAGCAACACGTAACAGGGAAAACAAACAAAACACCAGCCATCCCTGTCCTTCACAATGAAAACAGATAGGATGGAAAGCTTGCAAAGTGTGCCCATCCTCCCTCTATATATGATACAGACTAGAGGGGTACTGCTAGGCACATTTCTGTGAACAGAAAATTAACTGGAATTACTAGGTAACAGGAGCTGTCTGAAAATAGTGTGTCATTAAACCCAGAAAACATCTTCACTTGAGTTGCAAGATATTTATGTCTGCAGGAAACCTAATGGGCAGCCTTACAGCAGAAATACCCTTTCATTGACATTTTTGTCATGAGGATTGTTGTTTGGTTTTTTAATTCTTCCCCTCAGTAGCTCTGTTTAGGTCTGTCTATACTCTTTTTACACTGTGGCATTTTTGGGTTTTGGGATTTTTGTTTGTTTGGTTGGGTTGGTTTTTTTTGTTTATTTTTTGTTTGTTTTTGTTTTAGTATTACAAAGGGTAAAGGAATGAGGCTGTTGTATATTCACTGTATACTTTTTGCTATTTTTCAGGAATTAAAAATAGGACAAATATTAGCTACTCCCATTAAAGCCATACTTGAAAGGAAACCAAGGCTACTCCAAAATGAGCCTTGCTAGCTGGGATGTGACTGCCAGAAATCCATTCCTCTGCAAGCAGAGGAAGTATGTTATATCCATCTGCCTCGGGAAAGAGGGAGTTATATCTCAAGTTTATAATCTGAAAGTCTGGTATTTCATGGTCTTCTCTGGAAACATTATTCTGAAAATTCTCCTAAAACCAAGCTGCTACTATATTATTCTCAACTATTGAGTCTCTCGCTAATAAGAAAGCCAGATGTCAAACACTGTAGAAACATGCCAAGACATAAGTTTCCCAAAACCTGGAATTCCTGCATAGTACTTATTTCCCAGCCTTCCAGGACAATTTTGGCCACCAAAATTTGGGTTTCTCATACCCACTTATTATAGCTGATTAGCCGAGCTGCTATTTTACACTTACCAGACCTGATTATATACTATTTGTAGCAACTATCAACGTCAAAAGGTCACAGTCAGGGAATCTTAAATTCAGATTCAGGGTGTTAAGTGATCTCCAGCTCATAACAAACAGGTATTTTGAACCTGTTTTGGAGTACTTGTCTAATATATTAAGCACACTAAGGTTCAGCACTTATTTGGAATACAGATAGCTGGTTGTGTTCAGACATAAACAGAATCATAGAATCATTAAGGTTGGAAAAGACCTACAAGATCATCAAGTCCAACCTTTGACCAAACATCACCTTGTCAAGCAAACCATAGCACTAAGAGACAAAGGCAAGGCTGCTTACATCTCAGTTCCATAAAATCTTCACTTGAAGGAGAACCTGAATGTTTTGATTTCCAAACAAGAAAAACACATTTCTATGCTGGTGCTTTCTGCAAAATGGAATTTTTGGTCTGGCCTAGACTCTTCTTCTATGACTCATCAAGTTTTCTTCTTCCAGGTTAACCTATTCTGTTCAGCTTTCTTATCTATTCAGCATCATATCTACTAAATAAGAAGCCCCAAATTTTTCCCTCTTGTTATAATTTTTTGAAACCCAAAGTATACTATTTGAGTATTTCTGAAGCTTTCCACATGGCAAAACCTGCACAAGCTACCCAAGAGAGACCAACATTCCAATTCCTAAAAACCAAACCAAACAAGAAGAAACCTTTCTGGCCTTTATATGCATTTGTGAAATAGTCCTTCCTCACAGGCTACCACAAGCCTCCAGAAAAAACATATGCGTAGAATTTTATCCCCCTGCAGACTGATACGTGCTAAGAACTAACTATAAAGCTTTTTAACTGGCCAGGCCGAAATATGAGTATCCTACAAGCCATGAAATAAGCAAGTGATGCTATGAAAAGCATTCAAATAAGACACATAAATGACAGGTAAGTCACAGGAATTTAGTCAGGCTAATAGCCTTTATTTTGCTTCTATCCAGGCACTTGGTTTCTTAACTGGACTGCTTTATCTCAGTGTGGTCTACTTAGTTAAGCTCTATTAGCTGAGTAAGGAATGAAAGGATTTAACCTTTTATCAGATGAGCAGTAACAAGAAACTTCAGGAATGGGAGAATTTATGCCTGGTGATTTTTTGCAGTCTGCTCATTGCACTTAAATCGAGTGATAGGCACAGCTGGGTTTGCCTGCCTGCTTGGCAGAGGATGAGATGTGAGTTTTCCAAAGCTTGTGTGCCAGCACTTGCTACAAATGCTGCTCAGTTTGATTCCAAACAAGTCACTTATCCACAAATGTTGTGAAGACACTTCACTTGGGACATTTTTAGGGAGAACCAAAATGTATGCATGCTCTGTAACAGGTACACAATGTGTCCTGAGTTTCAAAATGTAGGTGGGGTTGTGTACTCTATTATGTGAGGTGGGGCAGTTATCTTTTGTTAATTACGCAGTTTTTCTTTATCTCTTCCACAAACCAATCCTCCCTCTGGGTAGATATCGTCTGTTCATGGGCCACTGAGTGTCACTGCATGACTGATAAAATTGCATCATTCCACTGGGAGAGGCTACACCCAGAAGGAGGAGCCAAGTGTTCCTACCCAGATATAATCTGAGCCTTGGAACATCACAGCCAGTCTTTTCCCCCTGGATTCCCAGAGGAGGACCCTTTCCCCACTGGATTCCCAGAGGAAGACCAGGCCCATCTGTACCACCACTGGACCTTCAGAAAAAAACTACACCCTTCTACAGGATCACTGCTTCAACGGAACCACACCTGTCACTCCAGGAGCACTGCAGCCACCTTTAACAGGACTGCTACCAACACCCTGACCAACAGGGTGTCAGGTTGTATTCTGACTCTGTCAGTGTTTTGGTTTTTTCTTTTGTTTGTACTATTGCATTTGTATTTTTAGTTTTCCTAGTAAAGAACTGTTATTCATCTTCCCATATCTTTATCTGAGAGCCTTTTAATTTCAAAATTATAATAATTTGGAGGGAAGGGGTTTACATTTTCCATTTCAGGGGAGGCCCCTGCCTTCCTTAAGCAGACACCTGTCTTTTCAAACCAAGACACAAGGCAAATGCCTGAGGGATGGGACATCAGCTTTCAGACCCAGATACTTGGTTCCCAAGTATCTACCATGAAGAGGAAGAGAACAAAAAAAAAATAAAAGCAAAGCAAAACCTAATCATACTCTCAGAAGCAAAAGCATTTTGAAGAAACTTTGTCAGAGAAAGCTCCCCAGCCACCCAGATAAAAAGCTACTGTTTTACTTTAAAAACTTGCATCTTGACAAGCCTGGAAAGGCTGTGCTTGTTATCTGGAGCAGAATGAAAAGAAGTACTGAAGCCCCAGACAGACCCTGGTATTCTTGAGCCAGTGCTAGTCTCTCTCTATTGTTAGGTCTCTATTGTGCTGTTAAAAACAGCACTTCCAAAAGTACGTGAGTAGGTGCTGCTCTTCATTCTACCCAGTCTGAGGATATTAGAGGGGAAAACCAGAAAAGGGTTTTCTGCAAGATATCACTGCCTTTTGGGTGAACTAACTAGAACCAATGCTTTAAAAAGCATAAGCATATTTTGTACATGATCAAGGAAAAAACAAGTCACCATGAAAACAGACTAAGATCCAAAGCTAAGAAGTTTAGGGGATTTTCTCATCATAGTACTTGTGGAATGGTAACACACTGTAAATATAGGGTTAAAAATTACTGTAACTCCACAGATATTCTTAGTATTCTAAGGATGGCCAGGAAAGTGACAGTGGAATCCTATACAAGATAAACTGTAAGTAACCCTTAACCACCAGCAGACAAGAGTGTCCTGGGAAAGGGGGGAAAAAATCAGATGGTGACAGAGTGATCAAACTGCACCACCACTGAAGTTTTACAGCAAACTAATTAATGATGCCTTCAGGGAAACAGATGTAAATTAAGAAGACAGGCTACACATTTTACTAAGATGGTCACTGTAGGAAGGAATATGATCAGCTCGTCAAAATGACTGGATAAAGTAATGCTGCCTTTATTCAAAACCAGTCCAGGTCAGTGCATTACATTTTTGAAACTCAAGACCAAAGAGCAACTGAAAGATACAATGGCTGATAAAAACTGGACTACACTAAAAGAACAGAGACTTAATGACCTACAACTTCACTGCAGAAGCCACATCCTGGCATCAGAGTTAATCAAAACCCATGAAAAACGGGAAGAACACAAACAACTGATGTCATTCAAATCCTGCTTTTCTTGATAAACTTTAATCCAACAAACACCCACTGCTAAACAGCGCTCATCTAATTTATGCTGTCTGCCCCAGTGAACAGGGATTTACTTTAAGTCCTGACCTTGTGACATGTTGGCATGCATGGGGGGGCCAGGAATCTTGATGTCTTCCCAGGCAGCAGGACATGAGACCCCACTTCTCTTGGAGACAAAAAGGGACTTAAAGCTTTGAGCCTTTAGCTAAGGAAAAAGAGGCTCAATGCTTTCAGTTGAAACTAATGCTTTTCTGTGTCTTACGCTTTCCTTACAAGGCAGGGGAGGGGGATCTGTTCAGTTTCCCAAATAACTTGTAGGCTCTGTTGCTGTGCGTAACAGTGGTGTCTCCACAGCAGTAAATCATGTCTTACATGACCCATGTCATATCATAGCACAAGGATACATTAAATGCTTTGGGGGTTCCAAGCCCGATACCTAGGGTGTGTTGTAGGGTGTAAGAAACCTGCTGCCTGCTGAGGATGGCTCTGTTACAAGTCATCACTGAACCCACATAATGGCATTGCCTGGGGAACCACTAATATCCATGGGCCAGAATCATGCTAGGACACGTTAACATCCTCAGCCTACTCTAAACATGAACAACCTGGTCTTATCAAGCAGTGTTTCACTGAGTGACATTGGTCCAGCTTTGGACCTCAGTGCAGACACAGCATCCCAGTGTGTTTCTCATCTGCCATGCAATGAAAGGGCTTCAAAACACTGCAAAGCAGCACCTGTGCTTTTTGGCACTCTCTTTTCCTGGTCGGTCTCAGATCTGTTTCAGGGTGTGATCCCAAAGCTCTATCAGATCACTTCCATCTCAAGGTTTCTCCTTCACAGTATTCTTAGTACAAGCTCATTTGTGTTTGGAATAGTTGTTCTAGAATAGATACATTTTTATTGTGAGCATTTCACCTTTTTCCCCTGATCCTTTAAAAAACAGTATTTAAGAACAAACTCCTTGCACTTTAAATTCCAGGTTGGTCTGAAAACTCAACCAGAAATTTCATCTTCTGAATTGTTTATAGGATCAATGAAAGCCTCACATAAATTTTACAAGTAAGACATTATATCTGGGGTGTAAGAAGTGCTCATTTCTCTTTCTTCTCAGTGAAGACTTTTGTGTCTCTGGTAGTAGCAGATTCATTAGGTCAAACTCTCTTAATAGTAGATGCTGTGGCCTGAATTCACAATAGACAGGTGTGATACTCCTTGAAACATTTCTTCATATCAGATTATTGCCTGAAGCAGGTATATAGCCAGGAACTGAGTAAATATGTGCTGGTGTTTTTAAATATATTAGTGTAATTTAAAGCCAGACATGGAATTTGGATTTCGTTAAACAACAATGAAACTACTGATGACCATCAAATTTCTGTGATTTCTGAAGCTTATGGTGTCCCCCCCATCACACCCCACCCCCCAGTCTTTTTCTGTTGATTATGTTACTACTAATTAAGACTAGAGAATTGAATTGATCTATGGCCATGTTATTACACACTCAGAGACATTACACTGACTGCAACTTCTCCTTTATTCATCATTAGGAAGCACACTAGTGCCAAATTTGAGCAACTTCTTCATCATATTACCCTATTTGTCTTAGAAATACACAGATGGTGCTGTGACCAGGAGAAAATGCTTCCCCTGAGAGAATATCACTCTGCATGAGTGGGTTTCTCACCCATGTTTACTTCATCTGCCAAAAATTATCTGCGCATACTACACTTTGTAGGCTGCCAGCAAAATGTGAAAGATAAGCGAATTATTTCTTCTGAGACTGCTACTTCCAAGCAAACCAGGAGCAGTATGTTCTGTTCTACTTGCATCCTTCCCTCTCACAATTCTCAGCCTTGGATTATCCTTTGGCAGTGGGAAAATAGCTCTTAAACTTACATGCAACTGAGGCAAGCTCGAAAACTGTAAACATATTACCATTATTATTTATTATTACTAAGTTGTCCAGTATGACACTCTTATACCCCCAGTGCTATCCCAACAAAGTCTCATTCTTCTCTGCAGATGATCAAACCTTATTACGGGCTCTAGGAAAACCAGGTTTCCACATATCGGTGACTCACCACTTCAACTCCTCCTGCACAAGATCTTCCTCCAGAACAGCATAATCAGAATCAGAACTACGACGACTACTAAAAGCACCACAATAATCATCAGCCAGAGCAATGACGATCCCTCTTCTGTGAAAACCAAACAACAAAATATCCATGAAAAAAAGCAAAATGAGCCAAGAGGATGTCTGATTAATGACAGCGGTTCCTCTGATATGGTCAAAGGTACTGCTAAGATAAGCGAAAGCAGCAATTTCTCAAAATAGAGAATAAACCTATGTATCTTCAAAAACAAAGCTACTTGTCTACAGAAAATGTGAAGAAAATACTGGAAAAGAACATGGTCATTCCTATACCTGATGCACTGGTTGGCATATACACACAAGCAGAACATCATACAAATCTTAACACTTTCAGAAGAGCTTTTTTGTTCACCCAGAATTTTATTATTTCTAATCCTAAACACTTAACACTATTGAAAAGGCAACATTAATTTTAAGAAAAGAAGACAGGCTACGTTTTGCTGCCTTCAAATAGCTCTACCCAACAGCTGAGCGTAAATGTTCCTCCCTGGTTAGACACTAACCACTTCATTTGACTGCTATTAATCAAAAGGCACATTTCAATGTTCACTGACATTAGCTGGAAAACTGCATGACTTGAAATTTATTTGACTCAAGCCAAAACTATTATGTCTTTTAACAAAGATACGTTGAACTATTCATTTGAACTTCTTGTCCTCTAAAATATAAGATTGTTAAAACAACAAGATCTTATCTGATTTTTTATCCACTTAGAAAGAAATAACAACAGTCTTAGTTTTCTGCTTTCTGAGATACACATTTTCTTTTTAAAAGACCAAAACAACAGAATACTGGAGACAGGACAAAAAGATTAATATGCTTTTTCAGAATTGTGATGTAATTCAGAATTAAGACCTAAATTGCTTTTGAATGTTTAGAGAGCAGGTATTGAAAATCAGATCCTGCTCTTTACTACTATTCCTGTAACAATCACTTCTTGAGCATGCAATTTCAGAATTAACCCACAGCTACAAGCTGCTTTTCCTGTCTGGCTAATTTACAAGTGGTCTTCAATTTAAGGCTCTGGATATAGAGTCATGTGAATTTTAAATCACTCAAGTCAATGCTCCTGTATGAACTAAGAATGGTACTTCTGCTTTTAATGTTTCTGTTCTTTATCTGCAGAAACAGGGTGAAAGTCTTTCCAACAGGACAGAATGTTGGAAGAAGAAATAAATTAACACTACAAGATATTCAGATGTTGCATTAATATATCTAAGATTTCTGTTCAAACCAAACATAAGTATCTTCAACTGACCCCCTCTCTGTATGCCTGAAAGTACTACTCTCTGACCATTACTGCAGTGGACATGTGCCTTGGCAAAAAATCAGAGAAACTAAAACGTAATATACAGGTTAAATGCAACAAAACATGCAGTAAATTGACTAAAACATTTGATTCAGAGACAGTCTGTTATGAATTTCAAAATTTCCAAGTTCATCAAGCAACCCACAGAGTTTCTACTCATAGATATCAGCTGACATGTTTATATTTATTTTTAAGCTGTTAAAAAAATTATGAAGGCTTATGTGGAAACCAAAGTTCAACTTGCTGCAAAATGCATGGTGCCTCCAAATCCCATATCTCCCTAGCTGATTAGTCTGGCTTTTCTCCCCTCTTGGATAGGACTCCAGTATGTTATTACATCAAAGACAACAGTGGATATAAATAGGATTTCCTGACATATAAACATCTCATTCCCTCCTCTTCCCAGAAGATTCCTATCCAAATATGCTACTGCAAAACATGGAAGCTGAGGGAATGCTAACAAGCTGCTTGTACTGCTCACCTACCTCCTTTTATTTTCACAGGCAATTCCAATGTTTCATTTGTGTTGCTTACTCTGCAGATCAAATCCTGTGCACTGATGCTCTGAATGTTGTAGATTTCCAGTTTACTGGTGATGGATACAATCCCATTTTTGTGCTTGACTGTCTTCTGTGTAGGAGTTGAATTGAACAGGTTGTTCCAGGTGATGGTGGGCTCTGGGAGGCCATTAGCATTACAGATGACTATCAAATGATCTTCAGAAATGTTGTGATGGACAGATGCATTAAGACCTTCCAACACACAAATGAGACAAGTCATCACCACAGTGAGCACCTGATCATAAGCAATAGTAGCAGCCTAACCATTACAAATCAGAGAAAAGCTTACTGGATTCACACTGAGCCCAAATGGCAAGGAATGCAACTTGGGTTAAGTCCCCTCCATGACTCAATACTCCTTCCCCCATACTGAAATTATATACCTCAAAGATTTCACTCAAACTGAAATCCAAGCATTAAAATAATGTGTTAAATAAAATAGTTTATTGGTCCTATCTGCTAATTCCCTATCAATGATAAGGTTGGGCAGAGCAGCTCACAGCACTGAGGTTGTACCTTGCACTGAAAGGAAATTGCAATGGGCAGTGTTGGTATGCCCAAATTCCAGCTTGGACTGATCAAGGGCTTACAAGAATTCCACTCCTTGCTTTTCAGCTGCTACTAAAGGAGTAACAAACAAGAGCCAAAATGACAATACAAGACAACCAAGACAATAGTCTTGAATATGACCCACAGAGCTTTGCTCACAGCAGTAGTGCTCTGTTTCTACATCATGCTTCACCAAGTGATGCTCCTATCACTGCAATTCTTGAATCTGCTCAAGGAAATACTGTGGGTGAGAAAACATCTCTTATTTCACTATATCCCTGCAGAGAACCTCACCAAAAACACTCAGGCAGGTATTTCCTGAGATGGGACCAAAAGGGTAAACATTGAAAAGACACTTGTAACATCCTGAATCATCCATTCTAGTGTCCCAAAAAGTTATGCTTGTCTTGTCAAGTTCCAAACTTGTGAAATTCATTTTGTCTTCATAGGGCTTCTGAATCTTTAATCCATTTGTTTTACTGTATGTAGCTATATTATCATGTAATTCTTCTGAGTCTTTTTGCCATGTCACTTGCAGAACATCCATAGGTTTTGTCAGGGCACAGCTCAGAGTCACATTGTCACCCATCCTCACTTTTGTGTGTCCAGCCTGTGGAACCACTGCAATGACAGTAAACAGTTAATGAAATGGGCAGTTATCACACATATTCAGAAGCCTGTTGATTCTAAGGCCTGAATTACCCACAGACACAGCTCCATCACTTACATACTGTTTCTGTGGCTTTCCCCTACAAAAAAGTCCATCTCCTGCATATCCTAGGAATCAATGAAGTTAGGTTGATTTACATTGGCTGAGGCTTTAGCTTTCTTCTAAGCTACTTAAAAGACAAAAAGACTTACCCATTTCTGTACCCATATCTGCAGACTTCCCTCTTAAGTTTTACTAAATCAGCTCATGACTTCCTATTCTTAGCAAATACTCAATTTTTGTTTCCTAAGAGCTAGAGGAAGATTGATGCATAAGAGAAGTACACACCAAACCATTATCACAGAAGTAAACAGCAAAATGCCTTTAAAAGGCTTTCTGAACTGTAGCTTCAGAGTTTATGGTGCATTTGAGATGGAGGGAAGGAAGTTCTTTAGGGATGCCCCACTCTAGGAAGCTGTCAGCTCAGGTTAACAATGGTGTCCAGTGTCACTGTAGATATGGGATGCTTTTTGTCCCTCCCATCTCTAAATGCTGCCCCAGGAGGATGTGTGTCACAACTACCAGCTCCATGTCTCTGTCTTAGCTATGTAAGTATGTAAGTCAAGCAGCACCAGCAATCTGTATTTCACCTATTTTTGTCTCTTACTCCGTTGAAGCCTCAGAAACCTGAAACCAGTTATCCAAACAATTTCAAGCAGATTTCAGGAAATTCAACTTACCATTTGCCTTTCCAAGCCCAGAATATGCCAAACACAAAACCAGAGCTCGTAAAGTCATTTTGGAAGAGAAAATCTGCTTCACCTAAAGAAAAACAAAGAGAGATGATAGATCATCTTCTGGTAATATTGTACATTCAGGGTGCAAAATTAACAGTAGATTTATCATGTGAAAAAGAATGTAGTTCTGGGGTCAGACAGCAAGACTTGACAAGTTTTATTGCACTGTTTCCTACAACTGAATTGCAGACCTGCCTGGAACTGAAGTTGGTGTTATATTCAAGTGGAAACATAATTTTGCAAAAAATATCTCTGTAACACACTCTACCTACTGCTGAGTTTTTTTGCCAATGCCTGCAAAACTAGCTGAAGCATCTTGGGACCATCTTCTGTCAAGAATTTAAGCAAAGCCCAACCTTTTAAAGATTTTCACAACATGCAAAAATTAAAAGAGACAATCAACTGAAAAGCATTTTCTATATTATACAGGTTAAGAAAAAGGCTGGTAAATAAATCAATAAATAAGAGGAAGAAAAAAGTATTTAAAAACAAATTGCCAGCAAATTTGCGTACACACTGCATACACCCACAACCAGTAGCCTGCTTTTAAATTTTAAAGACACTGTGCTAAAACAACTCCTGATATAAGTCTCCAGTTACCAAGAACAAATAGAGACCAAATTCTTATGTGTAGAACTAGGAAACAAGAACCCATCAACAATGAGCCGAATGAAGAAAGTTTGTGTAGTCAGATTTTTGAGCAAGGCTATAAGAAATTCAGATAGATATTCCTACAAGCATGCAGAAATCAAGGATCAGCATAGCAAGCAGAAACTATCAAGTCACAGAATTGTTTATAAAGCAGTGGAAGATGTACCACACCTGCAGGCAAGCAGAGTTTGCAATAACAATCCTTTGCTTCATTGCTTTAGTACCCGTTAAAGTTCTTAATGCACCATCGCACACACGCGGCGTAGCTAGCTATATCGGGCACAGAAAGAAAAAAGTCCCTTTAGGTCACAATCCCAATCACGGGTGCTGCAGGGGGTGGAGAAACAAAAACCAAAACGGAAGAAGAACAGAAGAAGAAGAAGGAAAAAAGAAAAAAAAAAAGCAGGAAAAAAAAAAGCAAAAAAAAAGTTAAAGACTGGGGCAAGTAAAGCGCAAATCCCTTACTGCGCCTCCCAAAACCTCACCTCGGAGGGCTCCTGAGCCACGGGCTGTGCTGCTCCCTTGACAAACCGCCCCCCTACCACTTTCTGGGAACCTCCTTTAACTTCAAAGAAACTTTCACCCTACTGGCGTCGCACAGGGTTCCCAAGGCAGCTGGCGACTGAGCCCGGCGTCTGAAGGATCCTCCTGGCTAGGAAAGACGGAGGAAGGAGACGCAAGTCGCGGGCGGTGGCTCCAGCCTTCCGTCCCCGCGGCGGGGTCGCGCTCCCGGCAGCGATGTCAGGCTGACCCGCGCCCGGCACCCACTGCCCACCTCCGCCCGAAACCCTCCTCGGATCTGGGAATGCGTCCGGGAAAGGCGGTGAGAGGGATGACTGCTCACAGACAAGTACGTGGAAGCAGGGAGAAAGTTGGAATGAGAGCCCGGAGGGGTGGTAGCTCCCACGCCGCGTCGCCGTCCTTGTCCCAGAGCTGAGCTGGTGTCCCGACACAGCAGAGAGCGCCTTACCCATCCAGCACTAACCTTTCCCTCAAGGATATCCATAACAGCCCAGTAAAAAATTATTTTAGGCTATATCTCTTATATAATTGGGAGTAGTCTTTTGCTTTCACTGCTACCTTCCTGTTGGGTGGGGAGGAAAAGGGGCAGCAGGAGTGATACTGGGCAATCTCTGCTATTTTTTTTGTTGTTAGATTAGGATCTTCCGCTGATAAAACTACAGCAGGGATAACTTATCAGGCCTTGTTGCAGGCTTGACAGAAACAACCCATTTCCCAATCTTGATTAATTAGAAACAACATTCTTAGTGATCAATACAGGACATTCAGTGCCTGCTCTTTCTTTAAATGCTTTCATACACATGCACACATTCAAACAATGTTCATAACACTTGAAATATTTTTCTTGCCAGACTCTACTTTATGCCATCATTGCTCACAGGAAAAAGCAAACACCACAATTTCAACCCCTTGCCAAGATTAATTGACAAAGATGCCTACATAAACCCAGAAACTCATTTAAGACAGAGCTGTGTGCGAATATTTGGAGCAATGCCACTAAACTGTGTTGAGAAAGAGGGTGATGTTTGCACCTTGCCCGGGTCATCCCAGGCTCACCATGTGTGAACCTTACCTGTCCTGCTGCTCTCAGTACCTTGGTGCACAAAGGAGTGCCTTTTGACTTGCAGAAATAGAAAGGTTCTGCTGCCCCCAACAGATTTGGCCTAACTTGTGGCTGGGGTCTGGAGGTCAGGGCAGTGTTTTTCAGATGGGTAGAGCTGCACTTGGAGACACCTTCCCAACCACTGTAATGGATTTAGGGTAGCCTTTTCCCCCTGCCAAGTAATTAACCAAAGGCCCTTGGCTTTTCAACAAAATTTCAACTTTACCACTACCTTTATTTCTACCTTTCTTTCTATCTCCTAGGATCAATCATGTCTTAAATCACTTAAATTTCACTCTGCCAGCCTTACCCTTTTTGTTCTCTCTCAAACAGGCCAGCAACTAACCCACCAGTTGTTTGAGACTGATGCACCTACACGCTTCACACTCTTTGTTTTAATGAGAAAAATGTGTTAGCAAGTTTCCTGTGCTCATGTGCCTTCACTATAGCTGAGGGGATTTTATAGGGAAGTCCAGATGCACAGCTTAAAGTAAATTTATCCAGAAGTGCCCTGTGCCATCAAAGCAACAAAAGGAGGGAAATCCCAGTGAAATCTTCCTGCTCTTATTTCATGAAAATAAAGGGGAACTTTGGGGGGGATTTGAGCAATATATTATAGTAACTCACATCTGCTGAGGTAGAAAATTTGTATTTAGGCAAATGTTATTACTTCTTCAGTGGGCCAGAGAAACCTAGAGGAGAAAGAAGAAAATGATGAAAGGGTCTGGAAAACAAGAGGGCTGCTCCTTTGGAAGAGAGGGAATAAATCAAAGCTGAGCAGGGAATGGATGGTACTAAAGTAGTAGGCAAAGATCACAGGTAACCTCAGGACAGACAGAGGCAAATGAAAAATAGTTCAGACAAACCAGCAATAGTGGAAGATTCAAATTATTTTTATATTTAGAGGAGAACAAGGCACAAAAATCCCCTTCTGCCTTATTCTGTGTTCTAATGTCAACTGCTTCTTTTACAGGAACCTGGCTCAGCTCAGAATCTTTGCCAAGTTTTACAAGGTTCTTTGTATGTTACCTTCTCTGGAGCTGGTGGTAGCCAAGCTGACATGGACTCTCTGGTATGATAAATCCTCTGAAGTTAGTGAGAGAGTAAGTAGAGAGCTCTTGTCCTAAAATCCAGAGAGGTCTTTGTTCATATTTTTTTATTCATTTAGCTGTAATACACCCTGCAATTTAAAATTCCTTCTGTCACAGATGAGGTTTATTCTTTATTCTTTCCTCTGCCTTCTGGGTGGACGCATTCTACTGTTAATATATTTCTTCGTTCTTCCCTTGATTTCTGGACTACTGACCTCTTAAAAGCAGAGCCATTTGAGCCACTAGCCAGCAAAACCTGTACAGGCTTAAGGCAAATATATGATACAGATGATCCAAGTTGCCGTTATTTAACAGTGAAAAGGAAAAAAAAGGTGAATAAAGTCAGTGACAGAGATTCCAGTAAAACCAAACACAGTAGGTTTTACAGGATGTACTGGCTGCTGGAGGTTTATATCAGAACATCTGCTCTACTGATTGAACTCCCTTCTGGCTCTGCTCACATCAATTAGCACATCCCCCTTAATAATCATGCTCAGGCAGTGCATCTTCAAGTCGCAAATGCTCAGATGGGTCTACTAGAAGGTCTAACCTGGTTCAGAGGATCTGCCATCAGCTGTCATTTTGCTGGTGATTCAACCACATGATCACAGTCAAACCACATCTCTCTCTCTCTCAAGCTTACTTCTATAAAAGAAGGAAAGGTTAAATTGTTTAAAGTTTGAGATCCTGCCAGTTTCTGCAGCGCAAACTGCACAAGATTTCCCAGCAGAGAAAGTTGGCCGTGTGGGTGGGGATAAAAGCACACAAAATTTCTGGGCTCCATTTCAGTGTCAATTTATCAGTGTATAAAGGGAGACTGGATCGAGGAAGAGGAGCACAAAGGGGAGAACAAAGGCATGGAGTGGGTGTGGAATTGGAAGAAGAAGAAAGTGACCATGGTAGTGAAAGTTTTATCCCATAACAGGGCAGACAAGGGGGGCAGGGGGGGCACACAGGTAGTACATTCCCTGCTGCAGCAGGGGGTAGGAGCTGAGGAATTGATAATTGTTAAGGTGTTGTATGTAGATTTGTTTAACACACACACACCCACACACACATACCCACACGCAACACACACACACACCCCTAAACACACAACACACACAATGTTACTCATTATTAAGGGGTCCTTAAGTGATTTTAGCTTTAGAGAAAGGTCAAGAAAAAAGCCTAAACAATGCTGCTAGGCTTGTAGTATTGGGAAATGCTGTATAAAGTATGGTTGTGGAACAGGGGCCATGAGGGCCCATGACAGGCCACAAGGGGACAAGAGGGGCTGAGAGAGTAGATAAGTTTGCAGTTGGGGACTTTCCTCCAGCTGCAGGCAAAAGAGGCATAAATTATCAACTTGATGGAGGAGTCGAAGAAAAGATTTTGGGTTTGGAAATCAATAAAGGATTTAGTCCCCTAGCACAAACATGTAGGGAAGATCCAGAGAAAGTTGTGAAGGTATATGCTGATTGTACATGTTATTCCTAGGGATCTGAGTACGTTGTTAGAAATAGCATGGAATATGTACAATAATTAGGAGTGAAAGCTGTGTTAGCAGAACAAAGCCCCAGTGGGGATGGGGGGGGCATAATGGGAGAGAGGCAGAGAAGGAATTACAGGCACAATTGTACAGAGGTCTGTATGCTATTTTGTTATGAGAAGGGCCACTGGAAATGGGAATATCTGTGGAGAAAGGGACAAATACTAGCTGCTGGACCCTGGACTTCACCCAAGTCTCCTGATCAGGCAGGAAGGCTCCCACTGTTAGAAGATGTGTGATGGGGACTGGAGGTGTCATCCCCAGCTGAACCTCTGGTTACATTAATGCTGAGAATGACAAATGGAATTTCTTAGGAGATACTGAAGTGGTATATTCAGTCTTAAATATGCCTAATGGAAAATTTAGTCAGGAAACAATTCATGCTGGTGTGACAGATCAAAAGGAAAATTGGCCTTTCTTTCAGCATTAAAATTTGGAATTGGTAAATGGATGTTAGCCCATCAATTTCCTTATATACCTGAATGTCCCATACCAATACTAGGAAGAGATGTGTTGAGTAATTTAAATGCACGAATTATGTTTGAAAAAGAGAAAATCCGAGTTTCTGCCCGCAGGCTTCTCTGTTACAATAAATAATTGAGCTGGTTGGGTTTGTCTGGAGGCTGAGGGGTTAGTGGAGCAATGCAGAGGCCGGCTGTGCCAGCTCAGGTGAACTGTTCTGGGGAAAGGCTTCACCTCATAACTGGAAGGGTACTTGCAATTTAGGAGATTTGCTGTTTCACACGGGCAAAGGAGTCGGCAACAGGAAAGAAAGGAGGCTATCTGTCCAGCTCCTGAGCCCCTTTCTAAAAAAGAACTGAGCCTGAATGCAGCAAAGGCATTCAGGAATTAAAGCATGCTCTATTGACTGCTCCTGCACTGGGACTACTGGACTTTGGAAAACCTTTTGAACTATTTGTGCATGAAAAATTCCATTTGGAATTGGGGGTATTGACACAACAACTGGCATCCTAGAAGAGCAAAGGATGGTCAGCCTGCCTCAGGACAGTAGTGGCAGCAGTCCTCCAGATCCAGGAAGGAAAAAAAATAACCACGAGGCAGCAACTGACTGTTTTTGTGCCCTGTACAGTTGTAGTGGTGTTGGAACAAAAAGAAGGACACTGGTCATCACCAAGCAGAATGTTAACATGCCAGGTAGTATTGCTAGAATAAAATGGCATGGAGTCAAAAGTAACTAACCTGGAGTTAAAAGTAGCTAACCAGAATCCAGCAGTGTTCTTCACAGCTGACCCCTAATGAAAGAATTGGCCCATGACTGTTTGCAGACCACTGAGCAGGTGTACTGTAGTTGAGATGACTTACAGAACTTGGAAGACATAGATTGGGAACTCTTCATGGACAGGAGCAGCTTTGTGAAAAATGGAATCTGAAAAGCCCAGTAACTTAGTGGTAACTCAGCATGAGGTAACCAACACATCAGCTCCCATAATCCCCAACACATCAGCTCAGAAAGCAGAACTGATTGCATTGACAAGACCAGTGGGGCTCTCACAGAATAAGATTGTAAATATATGGACGGACTTAAAATTTGCTTTTGGAGTGGTCCACGCCCATGGAGCCATTTGGAAAGAGAGGACTGTTAACCTCCTAGGCATCCCCTGTGAAACATGGACAAATAATACAGGGTGCAGCTACCTTGAAAGGTGGCATTAATGCTTTGTAAAGCTCACCAGTCTGGAAAGACCCCAGTAAATACTGGAAATCGCCTGGCTGACAAAGCAGCCAAGGAAGCCACTGATGGGGACATCCTGTTGGTCTCACCTGAGAAATAACAGTATCTGGACAAGCAGGCTTCTGATTATCAGGCTAAGGACAAGAAATTGGCAGAATTGATAGATTCTGAAAAGAGTCCTGAAGGATGGTGGATTACATCCAGCAAACAAGTAATGATTCCCCGACACCTTATGAGGAAAATCTCAGGAGAAAACATACGGTAACTCACTGAGGAATAGAGTTTATGGCAGAAGCAATGAAGTCTCAGGTTCTGAACATACGAATGACTGTTATAATAAAAAGCGTTGTTAAAAAGTGCAAAACTCTTAAAGAACAATGTACATCAAATTAGATAGCCTACACCTGTGACTGTTAAGAAAAGAAATTGCCCAGGAGACTATTGACAAATAGGTTTTGCTGAGCTGTCATAGCAAAGGAGACACAGGTATTTATTGGTACTGGTAGATACTTTTTCAGGATGGCCAGAAGCTTCTCCTTATTGTGCAAACAAAGCTAGTAAAGATTTTGGTGAAGAAAATTATCCCAAGGTTTGGAGTGTGAGTGGGAACGTCACCAGACAGAGGTTCACATCATTGCTGAAATAGCAAAAGCCCAGCTAAAATGTTGGGGGTAAAGTGGGGCTTGCGCACTCCATGGAGACCTGAGTTGGGAAAGTAGGAAGAATGAAACAGAATCTGACAGAATATATTAAATCCCATGGGCAGGTGTTGTCTTCTCTCCACAGATACATTGTGCTGGCAGCATCCATGACACTGGATATCATAGCTCATCCATACCAACCTGGAGACTACCTCAAAACCTGGACTGAAGAGCATCTCCAAGAAAAGTGGAAGGGACCATATCAAGTGCTGCTAACCATCAATACTGATGTGAAGGTGCAAGAAGTAGATTTGTGGCTCCCCGACTTAGGATGGTTAAAACAACTGTACTTATTGTGGTGTTCTTACTCACGATCTTGATCACTTGTTGTGATCATACTGCTGTATAGACTAAGTCAATACAATAAGTGGATGTGAGACTTTGAAGAAAATATATTAAAGTCACAAAGGGGCAATTTGTTACCAAACAAGTTATATTATTATGAATAAACTGACATTTATCATGATATTATGATTTATTGTTATTACGAATAAATTATTGTTGACTATGTAACTTAGCATACTGCTTGTAGAATTTATTTCCCAGTTTTTGGTGACACAATGTCTTGGTTTAAAAGCCAAATGTCTGCCAAGGAAGGCAGGAACCTTCCTGGAATGAAAAGATAACCCTCAAAATTATTTTAACTTCAAAATTACAGGGCTTTGAGGCAAAAATATAGGAAAGAAAATAACAGTTCTTTACTAGAGAATACGTAGATGTGTAAGAGAGAGAACAGACACCACAGAAACAGAAGTTTTGCCCCTGTTGAGCGCGGTGTTTCCTCTCTGGTGTAGTCATGCCCACGGCCGGCAGGGGGCGAGGCAGAGAGAGTGCCATGATCCCCTCAGCCAGCGCCGGGAGGGAAGGAAGGAAATTACTCCTTTTGCAAACTCGGGGCCAGCGACCGATCCCAGCACTGCCAAGGAGCAGCTGGCAATAGCAGGGGAAGCAGGCAGATTCGACCTTAGTGCTGAATTGCAGCGTGGCAAAGTTCTGGAGCCGAATGCACCACTCCCACAGCACCGCGCGACCGCTCCCTCTGCTCCGCAGAAACGGCAGAAATGGAGGGAGGAACAGGCCCCCCAATGAAATCGCAGACGGAGCCCAAAACTTCTCACACAATATCCCCAGTGTTATAAATAACTATGTAACTGTTGGCTTTTGCTATTACATATTGGCTTTTACAAATTATTTTGATATAGTACAGTTTCTAATCTCTTTTAAACTACTTTTAATATAGTATAATTTGTCAGCCTTTTATGGTTGACCTAATCCCTGCATAGATTGTATATTTTAGTGTGATAAAATATAGTTTAGGCTTTTGCAAAATATTAAAATAGAGGCTATGTGCTGTATATTATAACATTAACTTTTGCAGAAGTAATTGCAGTTGTGAAATAATAACTAATGCCTTTATTTCTGTAACTAACTAACAATAGTGAAATAGCTAATATTGATTGAAAATACTTGTAAAAATGGCTAAAATGTTTGTATGATAAGATAACATTGAAAAGAACCAGGCAAATAACACCAAAAGAGCAAGGAGGAATCTACCACTGACTGGCTATCAATAACTGTCAAACCACAGGGCACCTTGTGAGAAAATAAAAGACTCTCAAAATCACATCTGCATTGTGGCACTATAGTACACTTTCTGTACTCTAAGAAGATGAGGTCAGGGATCAAACAAAGCTAAAGAATTCCCAGAATATGTAATCTCAAAGGAATTATATATATATAAAATCTTCATGAACATGCATTTCACCAATGCAATGAAAAAGTATGTAAGAAGAGTTGTTATAGTTAACTGTGTGCATCTGGCTATGGCTACACACCCAGTGCTGTTATTTCTGCTTTATCGTTTATTATCCCATATTAAAACTTCTAAAAATTTTAAAGAGTGAGCCTCGTTTCTCACATCCAGCCTCCCAGATTGTGAGGGGGAGAGCCCACACCACCATTCAAAACTCTCAAACCCCAAAACTATTCCATTGGAATGCCAGAGCTGTCAGCCACCTCCCTTTGTGTCTTAATTGCTGTCTATTCACCGAGAAAGCTGCCCCTTCCCCTTCCAGCATCTTCTTGGTAAGATCGGGAAGAAACTCACTGAGAAACCTAAACCCAGCCCCCATAAGAATTATGGAGGTGAGGCCATACCTCTTCCCCTGCTTCATCAGTCTCTGAACCACTCAGCTGGAGTACCAGTGGTTACTGTCTCACAGTACTGAGCCTGCATATTTTCTCTCCACAATTTCCACTTCCCTGTAAACAAAGTTAACTTTGAAAAACAGTACTTAAGCATCATCTTGTGTTATGTTTATACACATATATTGATGGCTTCCAATCATAACCACAATGGAAGAGCACACACACATCAATGACAACCATGAAAAAATTACACAGATAAATTCTCTAAAAAAAAAAAAAAAGATTATGAGCACTTAATCTCAGGAAACTCTAATTTGAAGAATACCAAGTTGCAGGCTGTTATAAATAAGCGGAGCCAATTTCCCAATTAAAATATAATGAATTTATTCGATAGAAAATTTGGCATAGATTCTGGACAACAAGCCACAATGTAGAGAAACAGCTTCGACCCCGGGAATCGGCAGCTGGGTGACAGGCTAACTGACGGAGTGCCAGGGTAGCTCTGTTCACACCGAGGTCTCGGAATGGTGAGTTTATATACAGTTTATTTCGCTGGAGGCAACGTTGTATTCAGAGTCCAAAAGTCTTAAGTTATTTAATTTGGTTCTTGGGTTGCTCCAGCGGGAAACAATGCTCTTCTGAGGCAGGAATGAATTATGGATGAAAACTTTATCTATGTCCAGGAAGGTGGTGATGTTCCTGATATGCTGCATATCTTCATCAGATAGCTTATCGTGGTGATAATGGTCGGGTGGGTTCTCCCGAGATGGGCCATCTCCGTCCAGCTGCACCTTTAGTCTTGTAGATCCTTTCCTGGAAACCTATTCACTAAAGAGAGGCCACACATTCCTTTTACGGGAACCAGCCCTTCCAGGGAGAGTGGCCTCGACATGTTTTAGTCTGATACAAAATATATACATGCATTTACGAAAGTATACTTGTATATCCTATACATGTGTTTACAAGAGACATACCTCTGTGTGTTGACAAAAATATACTCTTGTACTTACACATGCATTTCTAATATTTAATGTTTATAAACTTTATAGGCACGAATTAGGCACATTCACATAACACAACCCTCATTGTAACCCACATGCACGCAACATGACAGATTTCAAGCAAACTGAATTAGCATGGGATTTTCAGGATTTGAGGAATGATTGTCTTAATGCTGAGCAACTCTTGCTTAAAACATCACTTCAAATTGTCAGGAAAATTAATCCGCAAACATCAGAGGTTTATGTCCAAAAAGGAGACAGAGGAGTCCTTTTACTTTATTTGAATAAAGGGAGAGGCCATGGGGCATTCCCCTGGGGTCCCTCAAATTTTTGGCGGACACAGCCTCTTTTTTATCCTAATTTCCCAGCCACATTTCCCTCTCTCTTTCTCCATTGGCTGAGGTACTTGAGAGGTACAGACTTCTCGAAATGCCTGATAACGAAGATTTCCCTCTAATGTATAACCCTTCCTTTTAATTTTTAATTCTTATGGAATTTAGGGTTTTCCCCATTGTTCCTTTCATCTTTTAATATCCAATTTTATTTATCAGCAAACCTACAGTTTATTTGTAAAGGCAAATACCTTTTTCCATTCATCAATCAGTGGAATCCTACCATTGTTTCTCTTGTCTCTCAGTGCTACTTCTATCTACCAGCAGACCCACAGCTTGTTTGTAAAGACAAATCCATCATTCTTCTCAAGATGAACTTCTAAAGGTCCCTTGGCCAAGAAGCCTGAGGTTACTTTGTAAAGGTCCATTCACCAATGTGAGAAATGTTACTCACTTCCAAAAAAAATTAAAAGATTTATTAAAACCTTATAAAAAATACAAATAAGACTGAATAGAGAAAATATTATGGCACCGGGAGCAAAGGATTTTTTTCCACCATGTGCTCATCCACACAATGGAAGTTTTGCCTTTTAACCCTTTAGCCCCTCCCAAAGTTCTGCCCATCTACTCCTTCTTCACTGTCCAGTGGTGGAGTTCACTTCCTTACATCTTGATTGGAGGTCACGTGTTGCCATAGTAATGTGCCAACCCTCCCAAATGTCCCAACTACCCAGGTCAACCCGTGATAACAATGCAAGGGTGGGTAAAACATAACTATAAAACTTCTCTTAACATAAACATAATATTTGCCTTTTAACTGTGAGAATCAACCATTGCATTACTCATCTATCACACCAAGAAGCTCAGCTGCATAAAATTCTGCTGTGTGAAGAGGCAACCCTGGGCACAATTTGTCAGAGGAATTTGGGCAGTCTGGCTGCTTTCTCGAGTACTGCCAAATGGCTGCCATTCCCATTTCTCATGGAAAGGAATGGGAGGAATTCAGCTTTACAAACAGACTCATAAGAGATAAGGGCAGAGACAGAGACAATATAGTTCAGAAGAATGTTACTAACTGACATGGAATGTTGCTCAACCAAGGCCTTGTTAAATTCCTGAACCTAGAGAAGAACAAAGACACAAAGGGGATTGTGTGCATATTAGAAGGGAACATGTAGTGAGCATATCATGAAGTCTGTACCTTCCAAGTACCTCAGCCAGCAGGGAAGGGGAGAGGGTGATGAAGCCAGGAAATTAGGATAAAAAGGAGGCTGTGCTCTCCAACAATTTAAGAGACTCCAGGGGAACTGCCCCATGGCTTTTCCCTTCATTTGAATAACATTATAGGACACCTCTGTCTCCTTTTGGACATAAACCTCTGGCATAATCTGCACATCCTCTGGCACTGCAGGATTGTAGTGGTTTTAGTTCGCCAATTCAGAATTTTCACTAATTTTGAGACCTCTCAGCCAATGGACTTACTTCTTGCTGTGAGATAGGATTAGAAGAAAGGCAAAGCAGGCTTTAACTTCAAAAGGGTATAAAGAAAATTTATTAACAGTAACTAAAAAGAAAAGGTAATAAGAATCAAAACAAACTCTTCAGACCACTTTTCCTCCCACCACACTTCTCTTGAACACTGACAATGTAAAGAACCAAACCCAAACTCCTAGTCAGTTTACCACCTCTGATAATAGTCTTACTACAGTTCACTCAGGGAGAAAAGTCCCTCTTGTTAAGGTTCTGGAGACTTCTCCATGAGAGGGAAAACACAGTTCTCTCGCGGTTTTCTTATGACTAGCAGCCGCCCAGAGGAAAATCTGCCATTATGAGGTCCTTCCCATCTCTACAAGCCTTCTCACAGTCGATGGGTCACATTATTGGGATATTATTTTAAAAATGAACAGTTCAAAGGCAAAAGTCTTCATTCTCTATCTCTAAAATTGTCCTCATCCTTGGGAACAGAGATCTGCCCTTTCTCCTGTGGCAGCAGAGGACTTCTCCTCTCTCCCTCTCTGTTCCAACCTCTCACAGGATCACAGCTACTTTCACATCTGCTTGTTTCAACATGGAAACTTTTGCTCGACATCAACCTTGAAACACTTCCATCTCCCCATAATCTCATGTGTCACGAAGAAAAAGAGTCTTTCTCCATAGCTTTACAAGAGGATTTCAGCCCTTCAACAGGCATCTTCTCATCCCTCCTATCTGAGACTTAACTTCTCTCACTGACCCATGATGTCTCTTTGCTGTTCCTTTACATTGCTTGCCATCTTGTTCTCCTCTCTCACCCGGGGGAGGGCTGAAGCACTGAAAGGGTTAACAAGGGTTAACATGTTGGACTGGGCATTCCCTGACGGCTGGAGCTGCGGCTGGGAAAACGGCTCAGTTTGGATCAGCCGGCCTGAATTCAGCAGCAGCACACTAGAATGGGGCCTTCTCCCTCCCCCTGCCTGATGCTTGAGGTGACTTCCCCGGAGCAAAGTCCCGGGGTCAGCCCAGGTGGGGGAGTGGGCTCGGCTGGGCCCTGAGCCAGGCTGTAACAAGCAGCCAGATGTTAACAGAGCTGGCTCCATCCCGCCCCTGGCAACTCCCTCCCTGCTCCCTGGCAACCGATGGGGGGGAAATGCCCAGGCCGCGGCAGAGCCGCCCGGACCCGGCCCGGGCCTGGCCCTGGACACAAGGCAGGCCAAGTTACCTCTCTGCTGGCCGGAAATGAAGGAGGAAAGTTCCCGGGCTGTTTTCATCTTTAACATGTGTCTTTCACAGAGGCGTGTCCAACTTTTTAGTGGCTGACCCCACTGCCAGTTAGACACAAACTTCTTGCCTCACTTCCCAAACTCTTCCCTCGTCAAACTACCAAAACCATCTTTTACTCATCGCTAGCCAGCCTGGAAACGTGGAGAACAGACTTGGGAATATTTCCACATTCCTTTCCCTGGCCCTTTTCCCTGACCTCTTTTTCCAGAAGAGGAAAGAACTGACATCCAGTGCCCAGTTCCTTCATCAGTCCCTTTCAACATCTCTCCCAGCAACCACAGTCAGGGTCCGCTGCTGAACAACCCTGATAAAGTCATTTCATATCATGGAATGACTTTGAATATGGTGGTTGTAATTTCTTGATACCAGAGATGGGGGTTGTTGGATACCAAAAGACTATTTGAAAGTCCAAAGAGGAAAAGCACAGTGCTAGTGAGTTAATATTTTAATGGAGGACTCACTGATGGTGCTTTCCCTTCAGTGAGTGGATTTGGGATATCTCCAACTAGTGAATTAAAGTACTTAAATCCAACAGCAAAATTCTGTTAAATAGCGCGTTCCTTTATTACAGCTGGAGACATGCTGGAAATTTTTTGCCATGAGCATGTTCCCCATGAGACACTGCGGTTTAAATACATTGTCACACTTAGGATTTCCTTAGAGCCCCTCCCAGGGTCTGCCCAGCCATTACATCCAAGGCGTCTTCTCCAATGTTGTCTTGCCGTGGAGCAAGGCTGCCATATAGTGTCCTTTACCCATTATCATTTTGATTAGGCGTGTTCGTTACTTCATCAGAGGGTCTTCATTATTGCCTTCATCACCCATCCTCTAGATAACCCTTCTGTGTTGAGAGCTCCCAGCACATGCATAATTCACTTCTGCTGACCCCTAATTTTTTATCTTAGTGTACTAAGTCACTCCTAAGACACTACATTTACCTTTGGTTAAAGATAAGACAGAACTCCTCTTATCGAAGCAATTTCCTATTGAATTTGCTTCTGCAAAACAAACCTCAATTAATAAAGTTTTTTTAGGTGTATAGGTCTCTGGAGTTATTTCCTGCAGGTTCAAGTTCAGCTATTTCTTAATTTTCTTGGGTTTTTAATCTTGTTCTAGTGACAATAAGTTAAACACAAATTTAAGTAAAAACAATGTACAAAAAACCCCACATGAATTCTTTAGCTAACTAGGGCACGACTCCTTACAAAGTTTAGGGGACTTCAAGACTCTTTGCTAAATGAGATGTAATTCCTTTTCACTAGGTGCTTACCACAGGCAGTGCTCTGCGCTGAGGCTGCACTTCGGAAGCACGTCTCTAAAACTCCTCGTGCAATTACATATAGAGCTGGAGGGGAGCTTTCCCAGATCAAGGCCCTGAAAAATAACTTTTTTTTTTTTTAATCCTGGCCAAGTTCTTTTGGTCTTGGCCCACCCACAGCACTCACAGATCCTTCCACAGATCCTTCTGCTTGACTGTTTGTGAGACATCAAAGAGGATGCCGGGACATGTACTCTACTCACTGGCTGGTCTGGCTCAACCCCTGCTGGCCCTCACAGGCTCATCCATGTTCACTCCAGGTGCCACACCAAGGACACAAAGGCTCTGACCCTGGTCCGGGCTGGTGGCTGGCACTTGGATTCTCTTACTCAGGTCTCCCTAGCTGGCACCTGGGCACATGCTGTCTCCAGTTCTGGCCCAGCTGCTGATTTCAGGGCCCCCTACACACGTGCACACCAGTTGGGGTGTCCCTCACCCAGTTAAAGAGTTAGAAATGGAGTTTAATGAGAAGACAGGACAGACTGTGGTGACAGAGCACTGGGCCAGCCCAGACAAATGTGCTGACCAGCCTCTTGCATAAATGAAACCAGACCCTTTTATTCCTTCATCCATCCATTTTCCCAGGCTTTTTATTCCCAGATGCCTTTGATTCCTCCCTTTCTCACCTTTGTCTCCTCCCCTAAGAACCCCATAACAATCTTCCAATTCCCAAATGCTCTTCACTTGCATGGCATCATTTGTCCGTAGCTCTTAGGCAGTGAAGCCCTGAGTTCAAAAGGTCCACTGATGGACTCATCTGGATGGGTTTCCCACATAGACCCTAGGACTTAGGATCTCCTGAGACATCCCTGGGAGGGGCCTAGGCAAGCTACCCCTTCCTGAGGCGTTAGTGTGGGCTCCTGACCAGCCCATGGGCCCCTGTGCTCCTCTAGGCTTGTGGAGATGGCTGTGCTCCTCTGGGCTTGTGGAGATGGCTGGTGTCTCTCCTTCCTCTGCTGGACTGCAGAACAGCTGGGCTGGGGTATCACTTGGACTCCCTCACCTGCCGTTGCCTCTCCGCCCTCCTTCATGGGAGAGCGGCCAAGCTCCTTGATGGATAACCCAGCAGGTCTACTCTTCAACTCACTTTGGAAGCTGTTCTTCAGGTTCTCCCCTTCCTCCAAAAACAAGTGCTTCCAACTTTTTCTTGATCCTAGGTTTCTCTTGGGCTTTTTTTGAAGCGTGGAGGCTGGTGTCTGCTTCTGCAAGAGACCCAGCAGAGTGGTGTTGTAATCACTACAGAGCTCTACACTACCTGGCAGAGAGAAGTGATGAGTAGACAAGAGGGTTCTGTGTTGATTTGGCATGGCCTGGTTTTTGGTAGTGGGGGAGGGTCACACAAGTGGCTTCTGTGAGAAGCTGCTAGAAGCTTCCACCATGTCTGACAGAGCCAATCCCTGATGGCTCTGAAGATGGACATGCTGCTGGCCCAATTGGAGAGGTTGGTAATGCCTCTCTGATGACATATTTAAGAAGAAAATCAAAACAGTGCACGTGTGGTTTTTTCCAGGAGTGGTGAGGTGCCACTGCTGTGGCCATCCCTGCAGCACGTGGTGATGCGCTGCCATGGCCATTGCCATCTTGGTGCAGCCTGTGGCAAGCCTTGCCTGCCTGGCCGCCCCTAGCTAGCCACTGCAGGCAGAAGGGCAGGGGTGGTGATGGCAGCTTCCCCTTCCCGGCTCTCCACATGAGGAGAGGAGCTAAACAGCGCCAGTGCCGTGGTGGCTGCTAGTGCCTGCATGATGGAGGCAGGACTGCCTGGTCAGCGATGAAAACATGGCAAGTGACTCTCCAGTGCAGAACCTAGACGAGATCGACCTCTTGGCACTGTGGGACCCTGTAGGAATCTTTGAATTGGTGGAACTTGTTGGCAATGGTACCTATGGGCAGCAGTTTTTCTTCTAGTCAGAGAAGAGGAGGAAGTGAGGCCATGTGAGAGAAAACAACATAGTAGCTCCAAGGTCAGTGGAAAAAGTTGGGGAGGAGGCGCTCCAAGCATCGGAGCCGAGATTTCTCTGCAGGCTGTGGTGAGGACTATGGTGAAACAAACCGTCCCCCTGCAGCCCATGAAGTCCACAGGGGATGCAGAAATTCACTTGCAGCCCATGGGAAAAGTGCTCACGCCCAAGCAGGTGGATGCCAGAGACAACTGTGATCCAGTGGGAGACCTGAATGAAGAGAGAGGGCCCTTGCCACCAGAGACAGAGAAAGAGGGCCCTTGTTGCCAAACTAGAGCGGCCTATCCTTAGAGGACTGCACTCCTTGGATGAGTGATCCACACTACAGCAGTTTTGGGAGGACTGTTTGCCCATGGGAAGGACTCACATTGCAGCAGTTTTGGCAGGACTGCTGCTAGTGAGAGTGGAACTATGATGGAGAAGTTCATGGAGAACTGTCTCCCATGGGAGGGATCTCCCTGAGTGAACAGAAAAAGAGCTTAGATGATGAACAGACCAAAACCCCCATAGCCCTGTTTCCCTGCACTGTTGGTGGGAAAGAGGGAGGGGCTGGAGGGGAAGAAAAGGTGTTTTAAAGGCTTATTTTACTTCTCATTATCCTCCTCTGTCTCTGTTAATAATAAACTTACCTTATACCTTTTAACTTGAACCTGCTTTGCCCTGTTTTCTCCCAGTCCTTATCTCCACTCATGAGACCTTCGTTAATTATTTTCCCTCTCCTTTGCCCAACTGTAGCAGGAGAGGATAAGCCAATGACTTTCGACTTCCGTGGGTGCCTGGCATTTGGCCAGTGTCAAACCACAACATGTTCCCAGTTACAGGAACACCAGGAGCTTGCAGGGAAAACAGGGAACACATGAGAGATCAGAGCAAAGTGTCCAGTGGGAGGGATGCCCAGCTGTGACCAATTACTGGTTTTGTGGATGCCAGCAGCCCTCTGAAGCACCTTTGAGTCTGCACCAGGAGAAGGGCAGGGCAGACCCTTGTGAGGAAACTTCTGTGTGAGGCTGCTCTTTACAGCACCCTGTAGGGCTCCCTGGCCTTGTCCAGAAGGGACATCTCAACTGCCCTCCTGGACATTTCCAGTGCCTCTTCCATGCCTTTTGCAGCATCCAGGGCAGTGGTGCAAAACATTAGGCAGTTTTTCCTGATCGTCGCTAGAGAGACACACGTTGTGTCAGCTACCCAGTGTGGCTGTCCCGTGCAGTAAAGACACGGCAGGACAGAGACCCCTAATGGAGGATGTGAGTAATCACTAGAAGCCTTGGGTGTTTGTGTTACCTCGTTCTGACAAGTGATGTGTTGGTCTTTCGGTGTGTGCAGGGTCAGAGAGGCTCTCTCACCTAGGTCTTGCTGTTAAGCCTCTCTCACCTAAGTCCTGCTTCTTTGCAGGAGTCCTGGGTGCACTGTGTGTCTTCTGCCTAGGAAAAGAACCCACACCATCAATTAATCAAAGGATGCTTAGTATACCCCTTGTCATTTAGAGTGAATTGTGCTATTTTAAAGATGCTGTTACTAGCTGGATGGGTTTCCAGAAGAGATATATAAAAATACCAAGAAGAAAGAGAAAGGCAAATTGCAAGGTGAACAGAGGCAAGGCACCTCATTTCCAAGAAAAAGGAAACTACTCTTACTTGTTCCTTCTGCGGTTATTTAGTCTCATGACGCAATATATCAAGACTGGTCAGAACAATGCAGCTGTTAATATTGTTGTGATGATGACCGTGCTCTTCCGAACATCTACAAAAAGAAACCAGTAAGTTCACATAGAACATGAAGTGATGCCAATATGTTTCTGCTGTCCTCTTCCAGGGGCTGGGACCGAGAGTGCAGCATTCAGCATTTTGTGCTCATTTATTCTTTGAAGGAGAGAAAGGAACAATGTAGCAATATAACTGTACCAAAGATGAAGGATTATTTTATGTCTTTAAATAAATACTGATAATGTATTATGCTTCCCTGGTATCAAGTTGTATCAAAATCCAGAACTTTTACTCTTGATCTGTTTGTGTTTCTTTTTCTGAAAGACAGTTTATCACAAGAGAAGTGTCCCATCCTTCTTGACACGTATCCTCCAGCAAGATATTCTATGCAAAATGTTTTCCCCCAGCATTTGTGTGCCAGGAGCCTGCTAGTATCCCCCAGATGTGTATACTGCTGCTCCACATAAATCCTTATGTAGAAGTGTAGACATATTGTGTATACACAAATGTAGATATTTATTCCCTCTGTATATGCTCAAGTATTTGCAACTCTCAAGGTGTGAATTTGCAATCTTCCTGGTATGTATGGGAGGTGCCTGATGGAGAGAGAAGAAACAAGGGGACACAGGCCCCGACAGACCCTACTCCCTTTCTCTTTGTCAGGAAAGGGATGGTGGTTGGGGAGGTGCTGCCTGTGGATCATTGCCTCTGAGGCTTGCCAGACACCATGCTGGGTGGCAACACTGGAGTCCTCAGGGAGACCACTTTCCTCCTTTTGATCTGGCACAGACGAGTCACAAACAAGAGCAGGATATGATTCCCCATCAGGAAGGCAGTGTGGAGACACCTGCAGTGTTTTGCCACAACCCAGAAGCAAACCAGACCCACCAACTGGATTGTGAAAGGAGCCAGTGCAGGGGCAGGTTTGGCTAAAGCCTCCTCACTTCAGATGTGTGATATAATTCCAGCAGGGGAAGGCCAGTGTGACAGTGCTCCTGGGCTCAGAGGCAATACCCTTTGCCCAAGGGGTTCACTGTAAACTGCACACTGCAGCTCCTGCCTCCATGGCAACCCAGCGCTGAGATCAAGCACCATGTGAGGTTCCAAGTTGCACTTACAGCAGGACATCCACTGCACTCTGCAAAAGCTTTCTGCAAGAAAGGGAGAAGGCTATTTTATAGGAAAATATGAGAAGCAAATACCAGTCTGTTCATCTCTGCTATTTAAGAATTTGAGTCTCCCCTCCATCAGGGGCAGCAGCATCAAGTTCTCTAGTTCTCATAAGCTCTATGATTTCTTACAGTTCCACCCTTCTCCCCATTTTGTAGATGAATTCCATACAAGGTGAGATGGACTGCAGAACATCTCCCCTAGCACCTCCATTAGGGGAAGAGACTCCATCCAGTCCCTCATTTCTCGCTACATCACCAGCTTGTACTGCAGGCAAAGACCAGGGCAGTGAAACCAGTGCACATCACCATGTTGCAGCCTTTCCACAAGGTCCCTCAGGGGTTTTCAACTTCTCTCCCCTGATGCGTGGTCCCATCCAGAGGGGAAACTTCTCTGTCCAGACTTCTGCTTTGGGCAGGAGGGGTGTCCCTGCTGCCAGCAAGGCAGAAGCATTTTGGGCTATGAGTGAGCGCCCAGGGGCTGGCTGAGAGATGCTCCAGAGCGAAGTCTATGACATGGAGCAGAGAAAGTGCTCGACAACTCACTTATGTCCCCTTTGCCAGGGTAAGTATTGCCTACAAAGTTTAGGCTCTTTAGTAACAAACTCAGAGACCTCAACAAAAACAAACATCAGAGATTTTGCCAGAAGGATCTCAGGATGAGAAAGGACAGATGTGGACTAGAAAAGATGCAGCTAATGCTGCTGAGCTCACACAGGGAATTTTCCTGGCTTAGAAAGGCCAAAGAGCCCATAAAGGTGAGTATGCTCAATGCACATGGGCAGCTGCATGAGGGCAGCACATCACTGCCCAAAGCAAACAGACAGTGTAGCTAACACTAAGCAACCAGCACAAATACCAACCACTGCAATACTACTTGGGTGTAAGTAGTAAGATACTACTTGGGTGTATCTTAGACCCCAGATACAATAGACTTAGCAGAACAGATCTGCTCTTTTCCATCAACCCCCAGAGACGGGAAAGCAGACCCAGGTGAAGGCATCAGTGGAAGCTTACACATGTAAAGAGTTTCATGGAGTTACATATTCAATTTTTTTTTTGTATATAAGAGAGGACATTGGTGCAGTCATCTTAAGTAATGACCACTTCTTCCCTTCTAGAAGTTCTTCATTGTCCAGGCAACAAAATGGGCTCAGATATTTTGATTACAGCAGGAACCTTTATCCTCTGAACCTCACTGCATTTTTTACCAGGGCAAGGATCCTACTGGCCAGCTGCATGTTGTGGAGCAAAACTTACATACAAAATAGCAACATACAGAAATGCATCTCTAGAAGGTTCTGGCAACAGGTCAGATTACAGAAACAAAATCTGTCCAACTTGTTTCCCACATGCCCTTTCTCCAGCTTTTGCTTTTTCTTTTGTATAGCTCCTGAACTTTGCTCACTGGAGAAACTAGCTGGTGTGGAAGCCTGGGAGCCTACCGGGGAAATGTCAGTGCCAATGTCCTGGAGGGATGCACCACAGGCTCTGGGCAGCCCTTTGTTAGGGTGAGACAGAAGGCTTCCCCCATGGTGCTTTACAGCACTATGTTAACTTATCCCAGTTCTGTCCTCCCCATTAGCCTTCTCTACCCCTTTTACCCTTATATGTTCATGACCTAGTGAGTTCTCCCTTCCGTGTTACCCCATTGGTTTATGTAACCCCACCTATCCACCCCGGCATTCCATATTGCTTCCAGCCCTGTGTATCGCCCCTAAGCCTTCAGACCATTGGATCCCTGATGCTGTTCTCCATCTCCTCTTTTCCTGCATTTATACCCTAGACCCTCCTTAGTCTTCGGCCCCTAGACTCTTTAAAGGTCACCTGAAATACACTGTGTTTGAACTCCATGCCTGAACCCTCACGTGTCTTCACTGCCAAGCTGCTCTGTGTGTGTGTGTGTGTGTGTGTGTGTGTGTGTGTGTGCTGGTGCTCTTTTGGCTCCTACACATTGCCACAAGACACTTCAGAAAAGGTTGCATCCACCACCACCGTGGACTGCAACAGCTGGTTTTCTCTTTTTAGTCATTTATCAAAGTTGCTGGAAGATGCAGTTGTTTGTTTAAACAGAACTGCCCCAGAGGACTGTTTGTCCAAGCTAGACCTCAGTGCTTTTAAATTTTCAGATAAAGCAGAATGCTTGGGCTGTGAGTATTGGAGAGTGTCACCTTAATTACTGCCTAATTACTGCACCAAATTCTGCCTAATTGCCCTATGTTGAAATTGGAAAGACAACTTTCTGGAGGCTTCTCTCTTGTGGCTGTTAGTTTTGGTATTTCTGCTGATGCCAAAGACGAGAATTACTAATTAAGAGAAAGACAGCTCATCAGCAGCTTTATAGCACTGTATTTCCCCCCCCCTTTCTGGTGGTTCAGTTCCGCCAGAGACCAAGAGGCATCCTGCTTCTGGTCACAGCCTGTAGATGAAGGGGTGAGGAGGAAATGAAATGTTGGCTCGCTCCTGGCTGCAAGCCCAGACTCCAAGAGAGGCAGACATTCAACTAAAAAATACCATGAGAGCAGGTTACTGTGGGAGACAGTCAGGAAAGGGACAGAGCCAGGAACCTTAGAAAGATTCAGCAGTCTAAGTCAGGGTGAGAGCCTGGTCCCATTTCCCAAGGTTGTCTGTTCCCCAATGCTAATAAGCCACTGCCAGTCAATTGCTGGCCACCCACTGTTCTGGAATGTTCTGTGCTGTCTGCTCTCTCACTGGTACCCCTTGTAAAACCACTCCCCTGGTCCTCTCCCATTGGAGTTTCCCCAGTAACCCCACCTCACTTCCTCCCCTGCCTCCCTTTCCCATTGGATGTTCTGTACCCTTACCCCTCCTACCTTTTCCCAGATATAATCCCTGGACCCGCCCCTATTCGGGGCTCCCTTGCCTTTGTTCTCCTTCAGTTGTGGTTGTGCCCCTGCTTCCTCCTGTTCCCCCTCAACCCCGCCTGGACCCTCAGACTTCTCCTAATTAAACCCAGCTGGATTCAACAGGCAAGGAGCCCTCTCGCTTTACTGGTGTGGCATTTGATTACTCCATCCGGGCTCGGGCGTAACGTGGGCTGGAGGAACTGTCTCGTAGCCTTGAAGCGGAGACGCTTTGGGTGCTGCAGGCACCCTGACGGCACCTGCCCGGGGAACCCCATGCGGGTCAACCCGCAGGTTATCACCAGAAAGGTTAATTCCTCTAATTTTCTGTTGGTAGCATGTGTACTTCATTTAGGAAGTTACAGGAATTTTGTCAGAAATCAGTTGAGGAACACAAAGTGATATCCATTGCCAGATCCCTCTTGCAGCATCAGCTCCCTGTTGTGCTCAGTCCTTACCTTCCCTGGCTGCCTTACTCATAGCCAGCCTCATGTCATATGCTGGCCATCAAGGGACAAAAAGGAGTGCAAACTGCTCCCATCCATTGCTAATTAACTCTGCTGACTTCACAAAACAGGACATCAGATCATAGTCTTAAGGAATTTTCTTCGTAAGTACTCCTTGAATTAGTTTCACTAGCTATCTCTGTGGCTTCGTTGTCCAATTGGCCAAACTCCTCAATTTAATTAGTTGTTGATGCCTGCAGAAGTGACAGGCCACAGAGAAGTATGTACAGATTGCAGATAACATTCATGCTCCAAAGCTAATTTTGGGAGAAGTTTTACTCTTGTAAGCAGCCATGGCCTAAGCTCGTGTTTTGTAACAAATTGCCAACTTGAGAGTTTTCCTGGGAGTATTATCTCCCCATATGGCTCCACTTTGAGATCCTTCCCCTGCTTTTGGTCTCTGTGTGTGCCCTTTTGCTCTTTTCTCTCCTTCCCTCCTAGCTCCCACTTCCCAGCTCAGCCCTATGACAACCCTGGATGGAGAAGAACAAGAGGTGCCCAGCAGAAGAGAGGTGATCCAGGTAGGTGGACAGCATCTTCAAAGGTGTGGCAAGACAGAACAATGTCAGGGAGATGAAACGACCTTGGAAAAACCAGGAGAGCAAAACAGGTGGCTGAGTCAAGCAACAGAAATACAAAGCACAAACTTGTTTGTGGGAAATGGTAATGGTAGAGATAAAGCCAGTTTGCCCTGGGAGGAAGCCTTGGTTTGAATTAGAGAGAAAGTCCAGCCTTATTTCCCAGAGTTCACTGCTTTTCTATGCAAATGAAAAAGTGCCTGTTGTAGAGCAACACCCCAAGCCTAGAAAGTTCTTTTGTACCCCCCTTGACCTAACGCCCCACATCACTCCCCCAATGTACTCCTGTTGGTTTTCCCCCTGTTCTGTCATGAATGCCTCTTCTCCCTGTTGGTTACACAGCACCCTTCCCTTCCACTTTCTTCCTGAATATAACCCCTGACCTGCCTCCAGTGACCTGCTTCTTGCCAAGATGCCCCTTCAGCAGAGAGGTTCTCCTGCGTGTTCCTAACCCCCTTCCCCCCCGCTAAGACCTCTCAGACTTGCCTACAATAAATCTCACTGGAAAATATCTTCCAAGGAGTCCTCCTGCATTGTCTGGTGCAGCACAAATTACTCCATCCGAGCTCAGGTGAACGGTGAGCTGGGGGCAAGGGGAGCTGCTGCGTCCTTGGAGCAGCCACCGCCCTGGCCAGCACCGGCCTGGGAAGAGCCCCCATAAAGGAGGCTCGTCTCGTACTTGTTGTTTAAGGCGGAGAGATTGCACTGCATGATAGTTCAGCATTGGGTCTGGATCCCATAGACCAGAAAAAGAACAAAGAATAAATGTGCTAAGGGGATGAAGGAAGTTGTAGAGAATCAAGTAGGGGTCCCCAGGCCTTGTTGCTCACTTTTCAGGAAAAACATCTGTCTCACTGTTGATGACTGATGCTCTTTCTTGGCAGTTTCTGGCTTCAGTTTTTCCAAGTCTCTCAACCCATGTCTGCCAGATCCACAACAGAGCGATACAGAGTCACAAACCTGAGATTAGAGGAATTGAAGCTGCATGACTACAAAATCTTTCTACTGGGCCAGAACTCACGGGAGAGCCTGGTACATCACATCCTGTTAGCATGGGATGTTCTTACCTGTGATTCAGGATGTGGCCCCTATTTGTTTGGCATCCTAGTCAGGTTTCCACCCCAGTGGAGCCTGCAGGGAGCTCAGCACTTTCTCTTAGTGATGCAGCAAAGGTCTTGGTTTCCTTGTGCAGCCTGAGCTAGATTCCAGGGGATGTCTTCTAATTGTCTTGATGTTGGAAATTGTTACAATACAGACTCTCAGAAAGAAATGTTGAAGCTATATACATAAATACTGAAGTACTGAGTAGACAACTGACACCTTATTTCTGTTACTAAATCCTAGAAAGCAGGCAGCCTACACTTAATACACTTAAAATTAAACTATTCTAAAGTAGGTATGCAAAGATTTTCAGAAAAATACACTAGGACATTTCCCCCTTTTCCTCTTTGTGTATAGGTTCTGGTATTTAGAGAGAAACCTGCAGCAAACAAGGTTATTTCTCATTACTCAGATGATGAGCAGCTAAAATCCACCACAATCTCATTTATGAAAATAGCTACATTCCGGTAAACAAGGAAGGCTCAAGGGAAATTGATTTATTTAAACTGAAACTGAAATGTAACCCTGTTTTTTTATGATGAGACCTGGGCTTTCTGTAATTTACCTAAAGGATAATATCAAATAAAATATTCTGATTGGGAAATAAGTTTTTTTTTTTTTTTTTTTAACTAAGAAGTGTAGGGTTTTTTCTGCAATGTTTTCATCTTAGCCTCTCATATACAATTTCAAGTGCTCTTTTACTAGACAAAGCTGCTCTTTCCTTAGAGTGGTTAAGGACCACAGCTTCTGACACATTTGGGAAACTAAAATTCTATATTGTGTAGGGGTCTTAGACTAAGGAGTCTCTCAGTCTTCCCAGAAATTTCAGGTAGCTTTGCTCAAAGTTCAGCAGACTACTACAGAGTCCATCCACAAAGAGTTGGACAAGTATTCAGTTCCATGGAGCTCTATATGTCCAAAGATGAAGGCAGCAGAGATATGAGAAGGCCTTTGTATGGCTTCCAAAACCATGAGAATTTCTGATGTACTGAGAGTGAAACAAAAATACACTTGATTTGTATCTGCCTGGCTTGATAGTCTCATTTATAAAAGAGAAAAATGCAATCAATTAGTGTAAGTCTCTTGTTTCAGCTGATTTCCAGGGGCTCAGTGCTGAAAATTGAATGAAAAACAATGGGGTTTATTTTCTTCCATGTTTGATTTAATAAGAAAATTTACTGGTGTGGTATTTAGATGAATCATTCCTCCAGTGTCACACAACAGAGAATTGACGAATGATGCTTTCAAAGGTCTGTCACCAAAACAATGTTTCTTTTCACTGTACAAACTTAGTCCCATGCGTCTGCCAGCACTGGTTTCAGAAGAAGAATATTCTTTCTATTTCAGCCAGTACCTGTAAAATATCTAAGACAAACATTTCAGCTACATTTCAAAGTCATATCTTCAGCCAGAGCTGTTGCGGCCAATTTGTTTGCATCTTACTGCTCTCTTAGAACCAGGAACCCAGCATCTAGGCAGAGAAAAATACCAACACAATATACCTCTGAAATAGCCTGTCATGCCAAAACAGAAGCATGAACATTTTATACAGCCTGAAGAACCTTCATTTTATCTATGTATGTATCTATCTCAACTATTTAAAAGCACACTTCTTACATCAGTTAAAATTTTAACCCAAACCAGCTAATGTCAGGGTCAAAGGATCCAAAAGCTGAGAAATGCAGGCTACATTTGCTTTATAAAGAGAGACACATAACTCAGAACCAGTTTTATCTAAGTGAGAGGCAAGCAGGAAGGTGGCATTCCTGCTTGCCCTTTTTCCATCAATTAGGGGAAATTATACCCTGCATCAACACCACTTATCCCTAGGCTGGATAAAATGCAGTGGCACAAAGTGGCCAAAGGCAGAGTTGGGTGAGACTGACAACTGCCCAGCCTCAAAACAGGCAAAAATCCTGGGCTTTTTTGTTTCGTTGGCTTTTTTAAAAATTATTTTTATTTTTTGTGGTGGTAGTAGTAGCTCAGAACATTCTCATAGCCTTTATTTTGAATATATGGTCTGCTTCCATTTACTTACAAAGTTAATTTGCTTCACATCACTTGTATTTGCACAGAAAAATAAAGCAGTCTATTTCACTTAAATTTGCTTGCATCCTACCAGTTTTACTTCTGTTTCTCATTTCAAGCTCTACACCAATCTCACCTACTGCCATGCAGGGCCACAGCAAACAAAAGGTGTTGGGGATCAAACCCACCCATTTATTAAAATCCCATATTTATTAAAACAAATACTACGTATCTGTATAAACTGATTTGAAATATAATCTCTAAGGAATTCTTACCAATTGTTAACAGAAGTAACTGGACAGACAAGCACAAACTAATCACAAATCTCATAACAGCAGTTAGGATGCTCATCATTCATAGTCAAAACTTACGATTCCCTCAGTCATGCTTTTGTTTATTCCACAAAAGGTGGTTTGTACCTATTTCATATTCTTTTTTTTGCCCCATAGCTGTCAGCCACTTAATTATCCATAGTCTGTGTTCTTGCATTCATTTCATTGCTATGTGAAACCAAACACTACAGCAGTAGCACACAGCATTTTATGGCACTGCATCTTAGTAGATGGCTTTGTATAGCACAAAGATAAGTACATGTATTGTTCTTAAGTGTTCTGTGACTGGATCTCATGTTCTCATTCTGATATTGTGAATGAAAAATAAGTCTTGTACAGAATTTTACTTGTAAGCCATTTCATCCCTCACCCAGCTGCTGGACCTATCATGGTCATAAGCAGAAACCTCTAAAAGCTCTAAAAATTTCTGCATTCAGCTAAAAAGCAAAAGAAACTACAAACCCACACATAAAAAGATACTTTCATGACTCCAAGCCTTGCTTTCCCACACTCCAGGTGATCAGCATGTAGAAAACAATAACAGATAATCACTGCCATTTTCCTAGGTTTGGATACATTTCTCACTGGGATTGTGCCATTCTCTTGTCTGTCAGGAAATCCTTTTCTTACCCCAAACTCCCTGTTTCTGCAAGAGATTTATTTTTTTAATTAAGAAACCCCAACAAAACCAATAAAACCTTAGTCTAAACACTAGCAGAAACCTCATGTTAGAGCTCAAATAAACTGCTATAAATTGCACTGCAAGTGCAGACTTTGCAGAACGGCAACGGCTGAGGCCATACAGCCTGCTCAAGAAGGATGCCAGGGGCTCTCCATCCCCTATCTTCCCTCCACAAATGGTGAGTTCTTCACTAACCAACTGTGTTACTTCAAGGTGTTGGGGGGGGGGGTCTAAAAGAAGTATTTTGTAGCAAAGACCAGGTTTACTTATTCTCAACTCCCTCACTTGCTTTCATTTTAGTTCACTTGAGTTTTTAACTACAACTTAGTGATTCGTGTGGGATGCCCATTTGAAACACATGGATGAGGAATAACCACATTACATGTATTTGCTCCGGGAAGCCAGAAGGAGAGGAAGCAGCCTGCACTGGTGGCTTCCCACAAGACCACCATGAGCTGAGTGAGCTCTTTACTCCTTCCCTAAACCAACAAGGCTTCATGAGCATATGGTGCAGTTCAGGGAATTACAGGAGATTACAGCTAAGATCTGACCCACTGCTTAAAAGCAAAGCATTGTCAGAATAGAGAACACTCCTTGCCCTGCACTGGTACTTCTCTGCCCACACAGAAATAAATACAGCACCCACCTCCTCAGGCCTACCAGCTTCCCACTGCACTCACCTGCCACTATACCAGGACACAAACAAATTGCATTGCATAACCTACTAACCCTGCATCTGCCCTTTTATTGCCCTGCTTCCTCCTGCTGGTGGGATGCCAGGAAACAAAAGGCAGCTGTGATAAATCAGGTACATTAAGAAGGGAGCTGTGAAAAGCCCTGAGAAAGAGGGAAGAAGGAAACATCTATGTGCCTTTTACATTGCTTTCCAGGAGAGGTTGCTGGAAATTGGACTTGACATTTCTTCATGACTCCTAGCACCTGAGTTGTAAGTTCAGGCTGGCTGCAGGCTTGGCCTGATCTCTTGTGCCCTTCAGGGAACAAGTTCAATACCTGAAGTTCAGAGCAGTGTGCTGGGCTGTTCCACAGTTTTTCTGCAGCCCAGCTCCTGGTGAGGGGCTCCTTTGATCCATCAGCAACACTTTCCAAGCCAGCAGCCTTACAAAATGTTGCCTTGTTTCGGACAATCCCCCCTCCACTTTAGAGTTTGCAATGTTAAAATATCAAAGAGTAATAAATCATGTTAAAACCCCGAAAAATACAAAGCATGAGTTCCATTAAATTGATCCACACAGCCAGCCCGAGTTTCAAATAAATACTTTACATTTTTTCTTATGAAAGAGAATATTATAGTGTAATATAATAAATAAATACATATTATAAATTCTCCCTTTTTATATTTCTCTTGGAGAAAGTCATAGGAGGTTTCCTTGGAAGTTTGAGGTGCCATTTGAAGAGTTTCTCTCTTGCATGTGGAGGTGGGGCAGCTTCTCAGGTGTTCAGTGGCGCACCAAGGCTGTGGGACACCGCAGGAGCCCACCTGCCTGCAGCTCTGTACTGCCTGCATTTCTTGGCCTTGGTGCAGGCAGGAAGTACCTGATGGGAGAGAGGTTGTTGTGTTTATTTCTTGAAAATATATAGATGTTTTAAGTGTGAGGGTAAAAATCCTAGATATTTGTATTGCTAAGTGAGTCCTTGCATCTCTCTGTGAGGGAAGACTAAAGTTTTCCCCTTGCAATCCCACCAGCAGTCTTCAGCTTGGACCTAGGGGTATAACACCATGGAAGACGTGTTGCATTTCCTGCTTCTTCTTCTCCAAAATTTTCACCAAAATCCAGGGTGCACATGCCAGGCATATACTGCAAGGAGGATGAGGAGACTTCACAAAACTGGACTGTGATTTTCTGAAATGATGCCACTTCACTCAGTTTATCCCCACCTCAGGTTTGTATACTGCATCCCCTGCACTAGGATAGCCTTGGTAGATAACCAGCAGTGCCTCAGCCTGTGCCCCAGTGTGGTACCCTGGGCTTCCCTCAGAGAGGCATGGTATTCCTGTAAGATCACATCTTGTTTTGAGACCCATCCTCAAAGCTGCTGCCTTTGTGAGCTGCATTGGTTGTGCTGAGGGAGGTCATTTCAGGAGCTGCAGAAGACTGGTCTGGCTATTGCTTACAGAATTATTTTTGTGCACAGATATAATAGTAGAGTGATGCTTCCACTGCAGCATGCCCCATCATTGGCACAGTGAGTGTTTAGCTGCCAGCACACTTGGGCACCTGTAGGCTGGCTATGCAGAATCATGTGTCCCCTTCCCAGCTGTCTGGCTGGGGGCTCATTCCCGTGTCCCTCTCCATCCAAGTTTCAGCCTGGCTTGGGCAGTGTGCAGGCCGCCCTGGTGTGGCTTCGCAGAGCCAGGTCATGGTACTGAGCCCCAAGACCTGTGGGGGTGAATTTTGCAGCACCCTGAGGAAAGGCAGACCTACCCAGCATGGCCAGGTTGGGTTTCTCTCTGGATCACGTAGGTGTCTGAGGCAGTGGTAGAAGAGGCAGGTGAGAATGATAAGTGAGGTCAGGGGCACCAGGACCCCCACTGCAGTGGAAATGGCTGGTGCCATGCTGCTGTCTGCACCTGTGGGGAAAGCAGCAGGTACTCAGTTTGTGCATGAAGTAGGAAAACAAACCGAAACCCATTTCAACCATCCCTTGGCTATTCACTGGGGTGAAATGGGGTGGATAAGGGCACTGAGAGCACATTCCAGCATGATACACACAATCAGCATTGCCAGCAGACCTGCGCTTGGGGTTTGATGTTAAGGTCAGGCATACAGAACCCAGCCCCTCTGAGCTACCCAGCACTGGCATGTCTTGGTTTGTCATGTTATATGACAAGGAACCCTGTCACAAATAGTCCTTCACAGAGACAGGGAGGCTGGGGCACATCATGGTGGGCAAGGGGACCTGAGGAGCAGTAAGACATTATGTGCCATTGGCCAGGGCATCTAGGCATTCCATGGCACCTCCTCCATCCCTCCCAAGCCCAGCCACAGCTGCTCTTCCAGATGCCTTCCCCAGCATCCAACCCTCTGAGGAGTTTTCTGATTCTACCCCAGGAGGTGCTTCCCAATTTCTGCCCAACTCCGGAGCAGGAGCAGAGTTACATACTGACCCTGCTCCAGGCTGTCTGTGGGCAGGACCAGGGTCACATTTAGAGAAGGATGTTGGATCACACAGGTGATGGGGTACTCCTGAAGGATTTTGGAGTGGGTGTGGGTAAAATTGCTGATGACGGTCACGGTCTGGTTGCTGAACTTTATGTGGTACTCCCTTGGTTTCTGCTGCAGGATGCTGGGGAGGTGCCAGGTTATTTTTGGAGCTGGTTTCCCTGTTGCTGAGCAGCTCATCCCCACCATTTTCTCAGAGTCCTCTGCTTCGTCTGGTCTAGGAATAAGCTTAGTTTCCACTTTGGGGTCCGAGATGGCTGTAAACAACAAAGTGACAAAGTCCATTAGTTTCTGCCTATGTTTGAACAAAAAGCATCTGTATTTACAGTTATCTCAGAGGAAAAGCTTACTATCTAATCTTAGCTCCCCCATCCCAAAGCCCCAGCAGTGACAAACAAATATGAAGGTGATCAGACAGTAGTATGGAAGTGGAGAGTTAGACAGAAGAAAGGGCAAGAGGGTAGAGGCATCTGTTTCAGTTCTGTTACTAGCAGCAGCATCCTACCTGAGAAGTGGTGATTATGGCTGAGTTAAAAGCAGAAGGTAGTGAAACTGTAAAGTCATATGTTCTTTTCTCTTTGAAAGAGCTGAACTTCTTAAATGAGTTAGAATAATTTTCCTTTCAAATTACCTGCAGGATTAGCTTTACTGCTGTTTAGCATTTTTGCTGTTGATGTGTGTAGAGTTGCATATCAAAGGACTAAATCCATCTATGCGAAACACTAATGGTGAATTTGTATGTGCTTACACCATGGGATTTCACCCGTGGAGGTGAAATGTGCTTGTGCTTTGTGCTTGTATAACTTTTTTCCTCTCGTAAATGGGTTTTGGGTTCATCATAGTATTCCTCAAAACTATCATGAAAGCTCACTTCTTCTGAACATTCTCCCTCCAGAAGATTTGTGGATGACATCACATTTAATTTTAGTCTGGAGGAAGGATGAACTACAGACATCATTCATGCCTACTCACTCACATGAAGCCTACTTATTGATTCCTATTTATACAAACTGTATTTGCAAGGAATAGATAAAGGGGAGAAGTTCGGGAAGTTAGTTTTAACCTGGATAGAACTCCAGGTGACATCTGAACGCATAAGCCATGTCTCAGATGAAAAATTGCCTATTTATCCTTTGGCATAAAGTCATGCCATAATTTAGGTCAGAAGAGACTTCAGGAGAATGTCTAGTTCAAGCTCTGCTCAGTTTGATAAGGTCAATTTGCACAGGCCAATATCTATAAAGGTGTGTAGTGCCATTTGGGAATGCAATCCATGGGTTTCTGCATGGCACGTCACCAGCCTGCCTTCTACTTCAGTGCATGTGCTGATGGAATAGGGGTCTAAACATTCTAAACATTCTACTTCTAGGTCTCTGTTTCTGAGAATGTTGCTTTTTAAAAGCATTTAAATGCAGTGGCAATTCTAGTTTCAAACAAGTCTGAATTACCATGAATGCCCTCTGATTAAAAAAGTATCCAATGATATCCTAATTATATGCTATAATTAGTAGAACTCCATGTGTATATTACTATTTACATAAATAAAATACAGTGGTAAGTGCAGTATTTATGCTAAAATTAATTTTTTTATCCCATACCTCTATCTTAGCAATCCTGCTTTTAAACAAGCAAGAGAAACTTCTTTTCATTCTTCTTAGGAAAAACAACGATTTTTCCTTTTGTGAGGCAAACTGAAATTTGCCTGCAAGGTGTAGCAGACACTGCAAAAAGGGGAAAAGGCATGTGCCAGATGTATAATGGCACCTATAACCTCCTGGTACAATTCCAGATGCACCTCAAAATGTTGTCTGTCTTCCAAGCCATAACTGCCAGCAGGTAGAAGCAAGACTTTGTATACCAACAATTTTGCTGCTTTTTGTTTGTTGTTTGATTTTTTTACAAGCCTGACCTCATTTACTCACTGTGATTGTGCCAGCCTAGAAAAAATAAACTTTGCATTTCTTACTTTTTGCATCAACCATAGACAAAAACTCAACTCCCACAGAGTTGCTGAAACTTCTGAGAAAAACAAGGAAACTGTGTAGGGGGATTTCAGTTGGAACATCTCAAAATCTCCCAGGTATGAAAAGACTAGTGTCACAAACAATTTATGTTTTGACTAAAAACGATCTCTGAACTTCTTTCAGTCACGGGATACATAAAAATAACATATCCACCCTCAGGCAATCAAAGGGAGAAGTCACAGATGTTACCATAGAGGATGAGTAAAATTTCTCAGTGTCTTGCCAGAAACACATGCACTCTGCACCTGCTCTTCTTCTGACTAAGCAGTTCTCTCTCTTACAATGTACCCCAAGCTTGCTGAGCTTCTCTCTAGCAAATGTCTGTAATAGATGCACTGTCAAAACCTGTAAGTGCTTGCTTTTGCAGTAAAGTCCTGCTACAGTGTTTGCTAGTATGTGCTGGCTGCTCATGTTTGATGCATACACTTCACTGCTTCTTTCGCCTTTCACCAAAATACTTGTTTCCAGTGAAAAAGTCTTCACCTGAGATGTTGTGTGCCAGTACTTGCTTTAGTCTCTCTTGCAAATCAGTATTGCAGATGTTCCCAAATTTGAACTCTGTCAGCATTCCCAAATATTTGAAAAAGGGATCTTCTGTAATGGCTTTCTGTAATTAGAGGGAATTAGGCACTGCTAAGCCTTTAAACATAAAAAGCATATAATGACCTGATTAATGATACGCTTTTTATGTTTAAAGGCTTATCAGTGGTGTTACAGAGAATGATAAAAGATTGTAGGAATCACAGTATGCCTCACGATGACAGAAGGCTTTTTCAAACCATATGGGTGCTCACCAGCAGTACTGTGCCTTGGTTTCCCTGTCTAAGAAACTGCGATCGCATTTTTCCAGCTGGGCTCAAGACTCGCAGGCAAATGGTGCCATCTACAGTGAAGGCAGGCGGTCTCCAAAGACGGCACAGCAAATGTCCACTTGTGACTCAGCAAGTCTTGCCTTGTCCTTATGTGGCATCCCCCTCTCTCCATACCTCTCCCTCAATCCTCATCCTGGATTTCATTCTCATCCTCTTTGACAATGAAGATTGGCAAAATATTTCCGAAGTAAAATGAGGGAGGAAAGGCAGCAGACTGTTCAAAAGAGACCCACCAAGCTTGCTTGAAACTATTCTGTTACAAAATGGATTTTGCTACAGGGTAGGACATTTCTGCTTCTTCCTGGGTTTGCTGTTTTCAGCCGGGCAGATCTGACATCCCTCCAGTCATACCTGTTTCTTTTTTCACAGTGCTGTATCTAATTCTAATGTAGTTTCACTTCCCCTCATCACGTGGCGATGGTGCCCGTCCAGTCCCAGAACAGCCGCACTTGCAAAGGCTGCAGAATTGGGCAATTACCTGCTCGTAAACTCCCTGGCAGTCCCCTCTTGAGGGCAAAGACATGACAGCGTTTAATTTTCAACTGGTGACTCTGATTTGCTCACTGGCCTGAACCTCGGGAGATTTCTGCTGGCTTCACTCTCCCTCATGGGGCACCCTCTGGGCTTGTTTAGACAAGTTGTTCCCATCATTAGGGGTTGGGGTATAATGAGCAAGACTGTGGCTTTTAAGTAGCATAGTGTAAGTTAGCTTCAATGAAATAACCACGTATGAACTAAAATCTGTCAGAGTGTCAAATGCTCAGTTTGTTCATGGTGACCCTCCACGGCTGGTTTGTTACAGCACATTACAGGAAGGCCACCATGACCTCGGTGAGGCACCCTCTGGCAGTTGCCTATGAGTCTATGAGAGAAGTTAAACACTTCTCAGTTGATATGTTTTCATCTGAGATGCAGGAAGAGATGCTTGCATGAGTGTGTGTGGCAGCAGAAAAACATCCCTTTTTTTTTTTAGAATTAGGGCTCTGGTGAAGGATGAACCATAGCCAAAAGGTTGGTGAGTTTAGGAAGGAATTCCCCCACTTGGAGAGAAAAAAAACCATAACCCAAATCCAAAAGAAATTTCTGTTTAGATTTATATGATTAAAAATAATGGGATCCCTCTACAAGGCACTTAAATGTTTTTCCTAGAGTGTATAATCAGTGTTTACCCTCTGAATGACTCAGAACTGGATTTCTTTGGGAACTTTTCTCTTCATATATGAAATACTGCATGAATTTCTCCTAATTTCTCTTTTCTGCCCTAGTTTTCCTAAAAGAGGGGAAAAAAGAACTTTTGTTCCAGACTTGGTTTTCCCTTTTATTTTTCACCACTACCTCCTCTCCCCTACAAGTTAGGAACTTCCTTTCTCCACACAGAGGACTCCAGAGATATGTTTATGGATATATGTGTCTGTGTGTTTGTCAGCAGAAGGTAGTATGGATAAACAAAATACTCTGCAGGGGTCATATCACCAGTGACAGGACACAGACACTGATACTCTCCACATGGGATATGATCTTTGGCCAGTTTCTCCACAGCAGTTTTCCCTGAGAAAGCTAGGAGCCAGCAGGGTGTCCTCAGAGCATGTTTAATGTCTCAGCTTTCTCAGCTGGACAAAACCCAGCAGCTTTCCTCAAAAGATAAGCAGCTTGTTACTCTTAGTTCTTTTGAGTTCATATATTAGTCTTTATTTCAGGTTGCACTTGCTAGTTGATGATTTCATATGGAGGTGACAAATACTGCCATCTCATGATTTGTTTCAACTCCCTTCTTTAAGCTAGTTGATGCTGACCTGCTCAAGATATTAATGTGTCAAATCCCACAAGCTGTACAATATTTCAGCTTTCTTTTTTTTTTTTTTTTTTTAAATCCTTTTCCTGTCCCCAGCCCAGCTACTGTTATTTTAACTCTAGCTTCAAAATGAGCTTCCATCTGTTCTGGTCATGCATGTGTCTCTTTGCATTTTGAATACTTTGCAATTTTTTTACAACCAAATGCAGCGCAAATTTAAAATTGCCTGATTTCCGGGGTTAGGAGGTGAGAGCAGCAGTGAAAGCAAGCAGAGGAGCGTGAGATTCATGGCTGTGGCCAGGCAGCTGTCAGCACAGCACAGGGCCAGGGAAACTTGGAGGAAGTCATGGGTTACACATCAGTTTTGAATCTCGCTGTTGCTGACTTGAAAGGGAAGAAAATTAAAGAACTGTTGAATGCTGGTTTCCCATCAGAGTTAAAACCACAGAGGGAAAGAGCCAGGGAGAACTGTTTTTCCCACATCAGTGTAGCAATGTTATGGAAGGTTTTTCACAGGAAAAATGACTTGGTACGCAGATGAACATCTGTACACAATTACAGTGCCTTACCATAAACCTTGAGACACATCCTGCCAGTGACAGCCCCCGAGGGAAATGTGTTAAAGATGCATTTGTAGCACCCTTCATCCTGGAGGGTGACTCCATGAAGGGAGATGGCTGAGGCTTGTAACTCGCTGTGGGCAAAGCTCACGTGGCTGACATAGGCCTTGGCTATTTTTTGGCCATTCATCGTACTATAAGTTGCTATGTTGTCTTCAGCCCCGTCCGTCTCCTTCTGCCATGTCACCTGTATCACATCTTCTTTCGTGACTGACCGGCATGAAAAAGTCACATTTCCTCCTGCCTGGACTGACTGGACCTTCCTGTTCATCACCTGCACAGAGGCTGGGGGAGAAGCAGGTGCCACACTCAGCATTTCTCACACTCTTCTGCAGTCCAACCCCAGCAGAAGCCTCTGCCCCTCACCCCAGTTTCCAAGCAGAGCAGCTGTAGAGGATTTCTCTATCCCTCCATTTAGGAAGAAGTTGAAAATGCAGCTTGAAAGAGCTACCCAGAGTTTCACTGGCCCTGCCACCTCTCACACCAAGCATTTTGCCAGTCTGATACTTGTGCTGTAGAGAGCACCACTGAGAAAGGCCCTTCTGGTTTTGGGAACCACTGATTTGTCTGCTAGGATTGCTATCCCATGGGCACCGATGGAGAGATTCTCTAAACTTTCAGCCATGCTGATGACCAAACAGCTGTTGGCCCAATACCACCCTCTTAGCCCTCCTGTGGCATGGGGTGAAGCAAATCTGTAAAAATGCTAAAAATTATTATGTGTCTCACTATACATCATGTATTCACACTTGTCAGAAACTGGCAAAGATCAGAAAACCAGAAGGAAAAAGCAAGGTAGGGAGAACCTGAGGCAAACTACATCTGTTCTCTTATCTCAGCATCGAAGTCATGCTACTGAGAAACAGCTGCAGAAGAGACCCTACTGAAGCCCACAGGCAGAAAACTTGCACAGCATAAATGCCATGGTATTAAAAGTCTCCAGGGAAAAGAAGACAACAATGTCTCCTCTTCCAATTTGTAGACATGAAAAAATTGTTAAGGGTACAGGCAAGGTGAAGCTGACAGCTCAGCTCCACAGTTCTCTTGGCATAATAGTTTTCAAAGTTTGTTTGTGCATGTCAGCATGGGAAGGGAGATATCAGCAGTAACAGTTGCAGCACTGAAAACATAATTCAATTTACAAGAAAGGGAAATATCTTTGCAGAGAAGGGTGAGGCTGTCTGCAGTGCCCACAGTGCCACAGTGTCCCGCAGAGGGACACTAGGTTAACCCACTCAAGAAAGTGCTCTGAGATTCTGGCTGTGACCATGGTCAGGCGGATTTCCATCAAAGACCAAGAAGCCAGTTATCAAGCTGTGCCAGTCACTTTGCTTTCCAGATCTCAGCAATGCCACAGGCAGACTACCAACCAGGATCATGGAAGCTAGTTTGAAATTAATTCAGCCTTTCCTACATGATTTTTAAATACAAAACCAGTGTAATACACCCATGCTTTTGATGGCCTGAGCAGATACCTACAAGCATGGTTTGCCTGCTTTATAATTTGCCCACAGCAATGGATTTGTACATCTGTCTGGAATTTATAAATGCACTGGTGCTAAATTAAGAAGTCGATGCTGTCAGTGCAACCAGCAGTGACACGCCTGAGCCCCAGGTAAGTAGTACAGTGCCACAAGTGTCATCCAGGTGGGTGCAAGGTGGGGACTGCAACACCCAGCAGCGCAGAAGGAGGCTGACACAGCCTCTGAGGTCCCTAACACTGTTAGGATAATGACACAGACACCCAGAGAGACAAGGAAGTTACCTGGAGCAGCAGTCCAGATGCTGGAGAGGAGCAGGCAAGCGGCCATCAACATCTTAGCTGTGTGCTCAGTGAGACAAGCGAGTGATCCACTGAGTGCCACTTCTCCTTTCTTAAACGCTTCGTCTTAGTCAGGGACATTCCCCGCCATGCAGCTACAGTAAGTGACACCTTGTAAAACCCTCCTGCCTCTATGACACAACTGAATTTTAGGGGACATGACAACAAACGTCAGAGACAGAAACTCAGGTTTTCCTGGCTGTGTTGCTAAGCAGACAGGGGTACTGGATTTTGACAAGCACTTTGTCCATAAGATTGGGTTTTCATAAGCACCTATACAAGCTCAGATTTTGAAACTGGCTCAGCACCCAGTGCCTGTGGGTTGCAGGAGGAAAGGGCACCCTGGCCTTGACCTGAGCTCCAGGAAAGGCCATGCTGCAATGAGTAGTGCAAATGAGTCTCTACATGTAACTCAGAGGACACAGTTAGGGGTTTGCAGCCATCGGGTAAATCAGTGAAGACCCAGGAGATGCTGATGCTTCTGTAAAACCACTCTTTTTCTAGGTTCTCCTTTCTCTAAGGAGACCAAAGGAAGCCAAGAGGTGGACTCGAGGCCTAAGTCATGTGTTGCCTCAGGAAAAGAGCAGAGCCTTGGTCTCACTTCTCCTCCATTGAGGCTGCCCCCAACTCCATAGGTCCATGATCCTTCCCCAGCCCTGTCCCTTGGAAAGACACGGTTGCCTTCCACAAAGCACACCCTTCCTCCTCCACCATTACCTGAGATGACATAAAAATAGATCACACAACTTGTCTGAGTCATTGTTTTTGTGCCTTTTTGCTTTGTCATTGTTATGCCTGTGTTCCCCTTTCTGTGTGGGTTGTGATCACTGCTGAAACCAGCCAAGCCCTCAGCCCACAACTGGCTCTCCTATGGCACAGTGGGGCAGCCATACTATGAGACCTCATTTGCTAATCAAACTTCTATTGGTAAATTGTGTTTCATGTTTCTGATTTCTGATGAGGTGGCTTACATTTTTGCAAATTCTTACTACTCCAAATGACTATGATTGCAAATAAAATGTTTTCTCTCAGTTGAATGACTGCACAGATTAGCCTCAAATTATGCAAATCGGTTGCACGCCAGCAGGCCCAAACCATGAAGTGACACAAAAAATTCCCAAACATGCTTTCACATTTATGATTCCTTCTCTCTTTAGTGGCAACTAATCTGAAACAGAAACAGCTCAAGTATCAATATTCCTCTAAAGAAACATTTTGGATGTGCTTTTGAGTAGGTTAAAGAATTCATTCCCATAAGTCTGAAAAATGCATTTGCTTCACTGCTATTGTCTTTTTCCCTCAAGATATCTTATTTTCTTTTCCTTGAGTTGCTTGCATAGTTGCACTTTCCTGCAAAATTTCTGGAAGGGCATTCCGGCCTGATCTAAATGTGCGATCACTACTTAGCAATCACAGAAAGAACTGCACTTGATTTTAAAAAGAATTGCCAGCCCAATGTAGGCTTATTTCCATGTAGGAAATATTCTTGTCAGCTTTAACCAACTTATTTTCTCCCAGAAACACTCTGATCTTACAGAACCCTTAAAAACTGTGTGCTGCTAGAGGCAACACTTTTCAATGAAGAGCAAATTTTCAGTCTTAGCAAAAGACAGAGATGGCTCTGCCAGTGGGAAAAATTTGTTGGCTTTGTTACAGCATCCCTGGTAAGAAAAAGCTGTGTATACTGGCTGCTCCTCTGACAGCTCCTGGTGCCACAGGGAACCTGAGCCTGCAGGGACCTCCCTAACAGTCTTCACGAGTCAGTGTTTGCATGCATATACAACTGCTGCAGCATCTCTGTTGGACCACTCCCCTTTCTTCAGGGACCAGACAACATCAGCAGTTGATTAATTGCTTTAAACACAATATTTTACTTATAATGTGAGATCCATTAACCCAACCATCTACTTGAAATTTGTGAATGTATCTTTAAGTGTGTGTATGGCTGCTTTGTTCATCTTTGCATAGACTTTGTTGGATTACAAACCTTCTCCTTCCTTGCCAGTCAGATGCCATTCTCTCCAGCTCCAGTCGCACAATGTCCTCATTTCTGAGAACTGCACACCATGCCTGAGCTTCAGTCACATTCCAAAGACAGCAAATGCTTGGGGATAAATTAGGCCAAAGTAGTTCTGCTACTACTGCTTGAAAAGCACAGTGATTTGTATTATTTTCTTCCTTTCTGCTTCACCAGGAAGTTCTCTTAAGTTCTGAGTAAATTAAAAAAAGGACATACGAGAATTGCACAGTCACAAAATGCCAGGATTTCCCCACAGACCAAGTGACTAATGCAATTTATAATTCCCATAGTTGAACTTCCAGAAAACATTGCCAAGGGAAGTCACTCAGGCACAATTATAGTCTAAAACATTGGTTTGTCAACTGCCAGGCTAAAGCACTCTCTTTTTGGCCATCCAAGCCCAGGTTAACAACTGGACATCTGCTTACCTTGTCAGAAAGATTCAGTGCCACCTCTCAAGACATTGCCTGTAAAGAGAACAAAACAGGTGGAGAGGGTTTCATTGACTTCTGAATTGCAGTGACTTTTAGAGGTTGGTTCCTCAGCTCTAGTTGTAGGTAGCACTGTTGGGAAGCAGCTTGTCGAATGGAATTGAACAGATCTGGAACTTTATAACATGTTTAAGTAGTGCCTGCTTATGGCAAATAACCCTGCATCTCAGTTGAGTTTAGAGAGCTGCAGTACACTGAGGAAAGGACAGTAGCTGCATCTACCAACATTTGCTCCAGCCTCTGGCATTGCATCAGGGTGGGCTGTGGCAGTTCAAAGCCAAGGGATGCTGCAGGACTGTGTGGTGCTCATTTGGGCAGGGTTACAGACAAGTTGTTGTGTTTGCGCACATTTCAGTTCAGAGCACACAAGGGTAGTTTGTACACAGACACAGCTGCTTATCCTTGTCACGTTTGAATTGGAGGTATGTGATCTCTCCCCAAACTGGACTCCCTCCCCCTGCTAATACCCTGCTGTCAGCTGCAAGTTACAGCTTCTGTTGCTGAAATCTGGTGTTGAACTGCCTAGCAAAGTGCAAAACAGAAACAAAGGAGGGGGCTTAGTGGAGACCGAGCTCATGGTGGTGTACGTCTATCTGCAAAAGCACACGTTCCCAGGGGACAGCACTTGTTCTTATAGTGTCCTGTTAACTGCCTGACACTTCTTACCTCTGAGGTTTGATGAAATGGCTGCAGACACTTGAAGTCTTAAAGAGTTTTTTTTTTTCTGGCAGTGTACGGCAATTACAATGTGTCAACTAAAACTTGCTTCCTTCTCAGCCAACAAGCCCTGCAAATGATATTTCTGGTTCTTCTATTTTTCTTCTTCCTTGCAGTTTGGGAGAAAGAAAAAGGAATGAAAGTATAATAATTTTTTTAAAAAGGACAAAAAGGAGACAAAGAAGCACAAAAAGATTGCACTGGAAAGCTTCGGTAGCAAAGGCTATGCTTCATTGTGGTTTGAAGTGTTTGGTTTTTACCATTCAGTTTGTCACAGCATTTCGCAGAAGAGTAAGATAGCATGTGGTTTCCTCTTGCCAAAAGCACCCTAAGTTGCTGTTTCAGACTACAGAACCTAGAGGGTGTCCATTCAGACGCCCTAGAGGGAGTCCATTCTGCAACACACTAGTCACTTTGTGGAGGCCACCAGCTCTTCCCAGCACCCCAGGAAGCTACATCACTCAGCCATTCCACCTCTCTTCCTCTCCCACCCCCACTTGCCTGCAGTGGAGGCTTTGGGGTGGTTTTTGGGTTTTTTTAGGTGCACAGCATCTGAGTGCTGCATCCACTTACAGTGAGATAACAAACTGCTTTGGTCACTGAGTTTCATTCTGTAAAACAGCCAGTACAGAAAAGAATTCAGCCAGCAAGGAAACCACACCAGAACTGGCTATCAAAGGGTGCAGAGATCCAGTGGAAGGATGGGAAACTGCCTACCGAAAATAAGGTAGGTCCAATACCATTTTATATTTAATTACTAAACAATAGGACTAAGAGAGTGATTCCAAAACAAATGATACCTGCAATGAATCAGCCTCAAGGGATCATGCAAGGCACCATGAGGAGCTTCTTGATTAACAAAACATAATTTAGCAAGCAAATTAAGATAAACAATATAGCTCTTAGTATGTCAAAGAGTATTGCCTCAGAATGATGTTTACAGAGGTGACATCATCTGTAAGCTCCCAGCACAGAGAATCTGCTGAAGGCAGGAAGGGAGTCCATCCTGGTGAGGAACAAAAGGAACAGAGAATACTTGTTATCTGCTCCAAGTTTCCAGGCAGAAAAACAACACTTAAGAGAAGATTCTTCTTGCTATCTGTTATTTGTTAGTACCACGTATCATAAAGACAAGCTTTTATTTACACTGTATATAAATAGACTAAATTGTACAATATATTTAAATGCTGTACATGAGATATGTGAGTATCCTATAGTTATATACAACAGTGCTTAGAAATAGATTAACTCCTAAGGAATTATAAAGACAGAGGAGGATGTTCAACAGGAACCACCTAGGACAGGTGGAAAAGTCCTTCTTTTCCATTGTCTTCTTGATAGGTCAAAGAAAAGGTCGTGAAACCTCTGAATACTGCACCCTGACTGCTTACTTGGTCTTAAGGAGCTCAGATGAGGCACTCCATTGCCAAAATTCATTGTTCCTCTTGTTTGCAAAGAGAATGCATCTCTCACATCTCAGCAGGTCTGTGGCCAGATGTATGAGTTCTGACCACATTACCTGGCCTTGAGGAAAAGGGCAGAAGTCCCCAAAGCATGAAGCCCTGCTCTTCAGAAGCAGTTTGAGTCAAGGCAAACAAAATCCATGTGAAACTGGTGGGTCCTCACCTGTGGCAGCAAGGAGCAGTGATGAGCTGGTGTGCCTTAAGGGTCTCAGGTCCAGGCTCTCAGCTCTCAGGCTTGCTGAATCCCCACTGCTTTAAGCAGTCCTGTCACCCTTACATGTGGAACTTGTGTTGCTTTTGAAATAATTCCTGACTGCTTTTTAGGGGAGGGAATAAGAACAGAATTCTTTATAAGAACCTTGCAAGCAAGGTTTTTGTAAGGCAGATTTTTTTCTGCTAGCTTGATGGGGCCGTGAAACCTATATCCCCCATCAGAGGGGAGGGGCCACTGCTATAAAAGACATCACTGGCATGGTGCTGTGCCCCAGTCTGTGCTCATGCAGCTCCACACCCTGTTTTCTTCACTTTCAAAAACTCCAACAAACCAGTGTGAGGAGAAGTCATTCAGGGAGAGCATTGACCAGCTGCCCTTGCAAGGCTGAGAGCAACTGCAAATCACCTCACTCCAGCTGCTGTCGACAAGCTGTGCCAGCTTGGGGTGATTTTTGTGTAGCACATCTCTCCTCAGTCATAACTGCCCCATTGCTGACAAAGCTGCAATTTTCTGTCTTTCAGAAAAATCATAGACCTCACAGAAGTTCAGAGGGATGGAGAAATTAAGAGGGTGGAGTTTTTGGTTTGGTTTTGATTTTTTTTTTTCCAGAGAAACAGTTAGTCATATGCAGTGACTCTGGTGCTGCAGAGGGCCAGTCCTGGCCACTGCAGCTCTCCAGGCAATGTGAGAGGCAGAGACTGAGGGTCAGCTAGGAAATGCTCCTCTGCTTCATAGCACAGGGCCAGCTCAGAGTCAGGCTAAAGGGAAAACTCAGGTTACAACACAAAGTTTATATGTATCTTGTAACAGGCAGCCCACCCACATAACATTCTTAAGGAATGAGGCTCATGCATTTACATAATCCAGATGTCAGCATCTCTCCTGAGTAACTTTAATTAGATGTGGAAAATAATCAAAGTAGATGGGCACCTACAGAGTGTCTATAAGTCTTGGGAAAATTGGCAGCCGGTTGGAAGAAATATCCCAAAATTATCACTCCAGCGAGACAGGCAGGCAAAGTTCATCAGATGAATTAGTCCACATGTAGGTGAGGACCAGCTGTGTCTGGTGGGGTTCAAGTGAGGAGGCACCAGAGTCAATTACAGGGGTGGCAGGAATTAAAATGTACTGAAGTGAGGGGGCACTGGGCTTTCTTTGCCAAGTAGCCAGCCACAGAGCAAGGATGGAACTTTTTATTTGGTTGCATATGGGGAGTTTTGAGAGTTTGGCAGTTTTGTGTCAGAGGTGGTGAGTTTAAGGAGTCAGGTGAGAATTGGATATTTTTGGAGGAAGGTCCAGCTCTTTCTGGACCAGCAACCTCCTGTTGTGAAACACCAAGTTAGACAGCTGCAGCAGGTCCTCCCTGAAGCCCTCCCTCCTGAAGGCTGCTGATGTCATGCCACACAGCAGGTCAGAGGAGCTTCCTATTTCTGGAAGCAGGTGAGGCTTCTATCACTCCTTATTGAGGTGGTTCTGTGGGTGTCTGTATGACATTACCAGCAGCATCCCACTACCTCTGCCCAGGAAGTCTCCCTTCAGGGACAGAAAGAGCTATCCACTGCCCTGTCTCAGAGACTCTTGTCTCTGCCCTTGTCTCCTTTGGCAGCTGGTTTGAAGTAAATTCAGACTGAAGGCAATCTTAGTTTCAGGTGTGCAAAGCACGCAGCACAAACTTGAGCTCTTAACAGCAGCTGCTGAGAGAAAATGTTGCAGACCCTACCATTTTCTGTAACTCTGCTGCTTCCTCTGTAATTAATTTATTGACTCTTTCCTTCTTTCTATAGAGCCCCATGTCTGCTATTTCATCCCTTCTGTTTGAAGTGTTTGCTTTTTATAGGCATTTCTGTATTTGATTTGACCACTTCCTGAGCACAACAGCCCTGCAACGTAGTTCATGCAGCTTCTCTGCAAAGAGCTAAGTGAACCTGTGGAAAGAAAGAAAAGGAAATCTGCCTTTGTTCTCATTTTAATGACAGTCACATTTGTCCTCTTTCATGACTGGTGGCCAGAACTATTTCCCAGCATTTTTACTACTAAAGCTATACTTATAATTGTCCCAAAAAACCTCAGCCCAATAAAAGCCAACCCTTCAGAACCCCTCTCCACCCACAAGCAAGCTGGGCTCCCTTTCTCTAACTGCTGGGGACCTGCCTCAAAAAGTCAGCATGTCTGTAGCATGAATGCAGGTGCTGAGAAAGGCTTTCAATTCTCAGACCATACAATGTATATTCCCTGCAGGATTATACAATTGACTAAATAAGAATTTATCTAAGAGTTATGCACCAGTTTACAGATCTAATTTGCTATAGGAACATATGCTGTTTATCTTCTGACAATCCAGGGGAAGAGCTACCCAAACCCAACATCTTTTTCATGTGAGCAAGGGACTAAAAATTCAGAAGCCAACTGAATATAAACAAGAAAAAGTGGAATAAATAGACAGCAGGAACAAAAATATCAGACTCACAATATCTGACTGCTACAACAGGCTCCTAATGTGAGTTATGTGTATTATAAATACACATATGCATATTTTATTTTAAATGTAGCTCATAGGACTTCTATTGAATTGTATGAAATGGTCACACTGGCAACTCCAACTTAGCTAGAGAATTTTATATCCAATATAGTCAAAACTCTATATATAATTCAAAGAAAACCAGGCAGGTAACCTGGAATGAGGTAGTATTACAGCTTTATTTTTATACCCAGCTGTAATGAAAGCTATCTAAGTTCTCCCACTAAACAGAAAATTGGGAAGTTCACTAATATTTGCAAAACTTTCTGCTACTCTTATAAGAGCACCAGGGACATCTGCAGAAAGAAGCTATTCATATGAACTGCAGAACTTAGGTAGTTTATAAAAGAAATGAGACCTAAGAGCACACATTTAGCAAGGAAAGTATCAACAGAAAAAAAGAATTGTGGCATTGCCTGTTTTCCTCAGTTCTGGGAAAGAAAAAAGAAATGCAAATAAGCAATTAGAGACTGATTCATAATGTACCTCCACCAGCACGCTGTGTGTAATCCCTAAATTCGTATGACTTGGCAGCTTTACATCCCTTAGCACGTTCTTATTATATATATAAATCTGGCGTATAAATATTAACACTACATTGCAAAATGTTTGATAATTACTGGCCTTTTACAAGTGCAAAATTGTAACCTATAAGCAACAGTGCACTCCCCAGAAAGCCTAGCTCTTACTACCAAGAAACTTGCTAACAGCAACCTAAACATGATGTAAAGCCTGCTAACTTTGCCAAATAATTTCAGCACTTAAACCTGCAAGTAAAGTCTTCTGCTTGAACCAGCAAGCATTATTTCAACTGCTGGAGATCAGATCCGCTAGCCTTGCACTCACCCCCAAGTGTTTGCCCTTTCTGTTACACTCTCGTTATGTTTTTCTTCCTTTTGCTTTTTCCCAAGACATGCTACAGGTCAGATTGATGTAGATCATTTGTGGGAGCATGAGATTGGCTTTTTCCTATCTCCCAGTATTTGCTGCTGATTCACCCACCAAGAGCAATTTAATATGGACAAGCCCAGAAAGGCTGGTTGCTCCTCCAGTCCACAAACTTTGCTGCTATACTGCCAGGGTTCTCAGTGAACAAAGGCTGTACTTCCCGGGAACAGCTAAATGCTGTAACACCTGCCATCCTCCATCCCTGGACCTATGATTTTTTCCTCTCCTACCCTGTGGCAGCCCCTGCTTCTGCAAACCTGGGCCAGAGCAGGGCTGGATGCCTGCCAGGGGCTGCCTCTTGGGGAGGACAGCAGCAGAGAAGCTGCATAAAGTGTCTTGTCCAAACAGCTGGAGAAGGCATCTACCTATGGGTTTATGTGTGCCCCTGGCTGGCAGTGGGAAGTGAGGACATGAAGCCCCAGATCTGTCTGCTCACCCTTATTTCCATGTTCTAGGTGGAAAGTGCCCATCCCCATCCAGAGAAAAAGATACTCCCACAAGCAAAGTAAGTAAAGAAGCTGCTTGAGCCCCTGGGGGTGATGTGGCATGGGACATGGGGGAGCTCTCTGCATCACTGCAGAGGCAGCTGGCAGGCACAGCCATGGCAAGGCATTTTGCATCCCATCGGAGGGAAACCTCCTTGCATCCAGTGAGGAATGTATCTGCCCTCTGATGTCCCACTGTGCTGGATTACTTGGGGGCTCTTTGGTCTTTTTTGTTTCCAGAGAAGGCAGCAGGAGTGGGCCACCATCCCCTCCAGCTATGGAGCCCCAGGTGCTTCAGCCACAGCCTTGCAGCTGCCTCCTGCAATGGGACCCTTGGCCCTCGTACGTCACTGCCAGACCCGCAGACTTGCAAGAGCAGTGGGGAACCTCTGCTGTGCCCCTGCTTCTTCCTCTGCAAAGGATGTGGAGGGCTGCTGAAGCCAGTGAGCTGCCAGCACAGCGCAGCCTACATCTGCTAATGCACTAGAGCCTGTTCCCAATACACAAGCACCACCCAGGACTTTCTCTAAACAGACATCAGTATGAGGTGTTCTCCTAACAAAATAGTTTTTTCATATTGAATATGCAAATAGGGAAGACTATGATAGCCAGGATTACATGTGCTCATGTGAATCAGGAGATCTTGGTTTAGATTCAGTCTGCTGCCTTGTGGGTAAAGCCATTCATGTAGCAAAGGTATAATAATTGTACCAGTTTCACAAGTTGCAGTATTAGCAAAAACCCTCTTCTTGTTAGTCATCTACATTGGTAATTTCATAGCAGCGTTAAGGCAGCACAATAATGTTTGAAAATACCATAAATTCTATAAGATGGCAGCTTTAATGTAATATTGAGAGACTGACGTCTCTCTTGTCAGGCTGCAAAACAAGTAGGCTTAAAAAGCCCTGTTATCTTAAGCAAAAGTGAAAGTTCAGCTCTGGATTTTATAGGAGTAATGTGTTCAATCCACCTCATATTAAGAACTAGTCAGACTGAAAAAGATAAGGCTAGGAGACAGCAGGATGTAAAATGACAGACCTCTGCCACTTAGATGTTTATGGGACAGAGAGATAAATTTCCAGAAAAACTCCAGACTTCTAAACCTGCACAGACACCCAGCTCATGTGGCACATCAGGTAACACCTCTGTGCCTCAGCACCCAGCCAGCGATCTCAGGCAGAATTAAGGTTACATGGCTCATAAAGCTAAAACACAGTCAGAAAGCAAGAACTTTCATTTCTAAGACAGACATGTAAAACTGACTTCAGTTAATTAAATGAAAAAAAAAAAAACCCAAAACAAAAACCCAAGAAGATTGCTCGTCTAGGTTTACTTCAGGTCAGTGAGCAGTGCTGTGACACAAGCGTGTATAAACTAGAGACAAGATAAATCTCAAAAAGCCATCAGATTTCTTTAGCTGTCAGAGATTCAACCTTTTTCCCTACTATTCTCATACAAGTTCATGCTTTTGCACAGCCTATGTTCAGGCATATGTTCAGGATTTACTCAGTATGTGACTGAGTAAATTCTGTGCTGATGAAAGTCCTTGTCTAGTGTTGCTACAGCAGAGAATGACAATCACATGTGTTTTCTTCCTCTTTTCTCAGCACAGACCTGCAGCTATCCACCAGGTACCATCAAGGTAAAGACTAAAACTGATTTTCCCTCTCCTCACCCCCACTCTGGGGCAACTGAGTCCAAAACATCCACATATTAGAAAGACAAAGTGTCCCTCATGTTCCTACAGAAGAAAGAAAAGCCCATAATCAGACTATTTGCTTAGGATGCAGAAACGCACCAGTTTAAGCCTATGTACAAAATAAGTCAATGCACATCAAACTGTAACACTGAGATGTAGCCTCACTCTTGTGCAGCCAGTGGCCAAACAGACTGCAGCACACACTCATCATTTCTGAGGCTGAGTGTAATGTTGTCTGGCCCAAATCAGACAATTCAGGAGGCTGAACCTTGTGATGTTGTCTCAGTGAATGTCCTCATCCACTGCACAGCTTATAGCTGCAGGGTGCTTCTCTCTCTTCCTCCTCTCCTTCTCCACCCAGCTTTTTTGGTAGCCAGTCTCTTGACTACAGGTATGTTTCCCAAACCAGTTTCAGTTTCTGCCTGACATTTTCTAAAAGTAATTTAAATGGGCTATTGCCCACCAGGCTTAGTAATAAAGAAATCTTCAGTTGAAAAACAAAGGGAGATTTAATACTTTGAGGCTTAAAGGGTTTTGGTTAATCTTTGCACTATAAAAAAATAGCAGATGTATCAACAAGTGGCTAAGTCTCTTATTCTGTCTAAGAATAAGGTTTCCCCTTCCAGTGTTTCACTGCCTCTAAAAGGAAGAAAAAAAAGGAAAAGAAAACCTCCACAAAACCAAACGCCCTTTCAGTTTGCACATTTAGTTTCTGATAAATCAGAATGGAGCAAATGTTTGCATTGCAATGCAGGAAAGACTGGTAAGATAAACACACTGCCTGTTCATCTTACCTCCCTGCTTTGGGGTTAGCTTTAGGAGTTCTGGCAATGCACTCCAGAGTAATTTAAGAGGTAACTCTATAACTTGGTGTGTGCCCTGCTTCTCTGCCCAAATTTATCATCCTGGAAGGTAAGGGTGGGGGAACACTTCTCAACTGTTGCACTTCACAGTCTTATGTGGTTGTTTGTCTGTGGTTGTTTGTGTGTATTAATATGCTGAGCTCCGAGAGGCAGGAGCTGAGTATCTGTGATTTGCTGCCTCTGCTTTGTAAATAGTTTGTTTTAGCAGAGGGTAAATGAAGTTGCCTCTTGAGTCCCTGATGACAATCACCAGAAGCCCTATGTACTGCAGAATGAAGCGCTGCCATTTAGCAGCCTGAATGGGTTTGGTTTTGTTTGTTGTTTTTCTTTTTTAACAAAGATGACATCAGTAAAGCAAAAGTTGGTGCCCAGCAGATAAGTGGGTGTTTAGGAGAAAATTTTGAAGAAAGTGGGCAAGATGACAGAAAAAGGTGTGATGAAGTGAGCTCACAATTTGTACCTTTGAGTGTGGGATGGACTGTGGGAGAAGAGGAGGGGGTGGAACTGTAATGGGGAACCTGCCAAGTAGCTGTCTGGTTTTGAGAGTTTTTGGTGTTCCAAGGAAAAGCCCCAGAGTGTGGTTTGAAAACAGTCCTCGCAGGGCCATTAGTGCAATAGGAAAGATGCCCCTCCTGAGTGTTAAACTTGGCCTGTGAATAATGGAAGTTTTCACACTTGCTCTACTGGTGTGTGGGATAAATCACTCCACCTCTGCACTTCAGCCTCCCTGCTGGTAAGAGAAGGCTGATGATAACAGCCTTTCAACATGGTGACTCAAAGGATTCTGGAAAATGTGACTCAGAGCAAGTCTTGATTAGACCTATGTGGTTGAAGGGACAAGAGATGATTCAGACTTCACTCAGTGGACTGAGAGCCACTCACAAAAATGAAAAGCCTACCTGTTTTCATTTCACAGGTACATTAAGAGAAATACTGCAGTCCTTCCATCTTTGCAATCATGACTAGGGGAGGAGAGAGTCATGAACTTGATGATAAGCAAGTCTACACTGATTGTTTTGCTCCTTAAAATATCTGGAATTTCTACATCTCAAGACTTTATAAAACCTCGAATCAAAAAACAGAATTTATTTTCACTGAAGTGTTCTCAAGGTCAGGAGATCTTCCACACAAAGCAGAATCTAAACAGACAATATGATTTGCATAAACTTGGAAAATACAAGGCAAATTCTTCAGGAATTTTGTTTTAACATTGTCCTTCTAGGCTTGAAAAATAGAAGTTAACCCTTTGGAGTTTTTAACCCATGAAACAGAGACCTCTGTTCCTCTTACAGAGTGTGGAAGGAAGCTATAAATATCACCATGAACCCAGCAACGCTCACTCAAAACACTGCCACTACTGCAGACAACAGAGGATACCATTATAAAGCCAGTAGTTAATCACTGGCTTCAGTACCCAGTGCACTCAAATGAAGAACATAAGGGCAAATAAATTTTTAACTTCTGGCTCCAAGTACCTAATCAGTGCACATTGGCCCTTCAGATTTAATGAGTCATCCTGCTAACTATTTAATGCACAACCACCCACAACCCATTAGCAAACACCTTCAGGAGGCAAAAGGAGGGACAAGTCTAAACAGAGTTGGGAAGGCATTCACCCACACAATCTTACCTCCTCCTTTGCTAATGGCTCTTCTTTCTCTTCCCTCTCTTCTCAAGGACAACATCAGATGAGGGCTGCTAGGGCAGGGATTAGCCCTCACTTCATTTCTGGAGAGGCCAGGGCCCCTTCCAGGACAGTGCATCCCCTGGACAGCCACACACACACATGCACTTGGGGTTAATTGCCTCCCAGACCCTACAGTTTCACTGGCAGCTTGCTGTGACTCCTATCCCTCCCTTTCTTCCTCTGTTTTCTTATGCTTTTTATTCTGCAAATCACCCTGAACCCCCTTCCTTCAGTTCCTTCCCTAAACACCCCATATTAAGTCTTGTTCAAATCCCAAATGCTCTCCCTTCACATACATAGATAAAATGTCCCATGAAACTTTCCCTTCTTGCCCATCAGGTCCCATTCCCTGCTTGGGTGGATGTGACAGGGACGAGCTCTCTCAGGACAGCCCCGGGGGGAGCCAGGGCCTGAGGTGATTCAGGCTGTCCAGCTCCATTTGTGCTGCTGTGCTCCCTCATGAGCTTTTACCATGTCAGCACTGCTAAGCGGGGTCGTGGGTTGTTGGGCTCTCCAGGTGTGCAGCCACAGCCTGGACAGCTGGGAAATGACCGTGGATTTACAAACCCAACACTGTGTGTATTATTCAACTGCATGAGTACAGGCTACACGAGATCTGCTCACGTCTCCAAACTTCATCAGGGTGTAATCATACTGAAGCTCTTTCTCTCTTCCCCCTTTCCCCCTCAGGAACACGTGACCAAAAAAGATTCTACGAATTCCAGTGAACTGTGGTACTCGACTGTCAGCCACGATGTAAAACATGAAGTCTCTGTGATTGACAGCAATAATGGGACAGAATATGCACTTATCAGTGTGCCTGAGAGGAAGGCAAATGTCGCCAGCCCTGAAGAGCATAGTGAATATGATGATGTCCTGGTAACTTAGAAGGCATTCTTTTGCCTGAGTGTGTGCAGCCATGCTAACCATCCCACCTCCGCTCTTGAGTCTTCAAACAAATATCTCTCTTGTTACTAAGCTTACTGATTAGGCTACATCTACCAGTCATTTACTTTGAGACAAACCTGCCCATGAACAGCTGATCAGAGAAAGAAACATGGGCTGGGTACAGGACTTGACAAATCAGGAGGAATCAGTAGCAACTGCCATCATACTACAATGTTCCTCTATAGAAAATTAGGAGCTACAATATTTTAAGCAACTGAGGCTGTATATTTTTCTGGACTTTTAGAATACTTATTTTTTTAAAGGGTCTCTAAAGAACTACTGCTATAAATCTCAAAAATGCAATAACAGGGTCTGTTTGTTCGGGGAATGTTTCATGTTTTAAATGAAAGCATAAACCTTGTGTTAGATGCACTTGCTCTAGTCAAAAATTTCTCTGACATGCTTGATTTGTACCATTATACAAGGAACAATTTTTATAAAGAACTCATTTCTCAAATTCCCCCCTCCCCCTTCTAACGTAATACTAGTTAGTGTGAAGTCTTAAAGTTGAAGTCAAATAAAAAGCCCCAAACCAATAAACTGCATGCAAAACAAATATTACACCACGAGAAAACAGTCGATACTGATACTGTCCAGGTGCTACCTCTCAGTAGCAGAAGTCCAGGTGCTGCTTCCATGACACAATGCATGGACACATGCTTGCTCCTTCTGGAGTCTCCAGTTTGGCTTTCTGCAATGTTAGAGGATCAACTCCTCAGAGCCCAGCACCCCTCTGCAAGCAGCATTTCTGGACATGTGCAAAGGACTGAAACTAGGCATTCAACTGTTTACCAGAGCTCATAAAGTGATTATGTACCTGTGTTCTTGCTTAAGCATGTTATTTTTGCCCCCTCAATTTTTGTAACAAAACAGTATGGAAGAAAATGTTGAACAGTTTTTCTGATTTTAAGTCTTCCTTTGTATGCTAGTGCTGGCTGCAGCCCTGGCTTTATGGCACAGTGCCTTTGTGACTCCCACCTGCCATTTCCATGCTGAGGACAGTCCCATGGGCAAGTGCATGGAACAGTGGATGGACACACTACCAGCATGTGCAGGTATCACTGCTGAGGCAGGCAGCTGAGTCTGCCCAAAACTCATACTCGCTGCTGTGGCCACAAAGATGACACCTGCCATATGATTTTAAAGGGCTGACTGGACATCCACAAGCTGCTTTTTAACAATGTCTCAGTTGTCTCAGTCATTAAAGTATTATTCTCATTCCTTCTATTAAAATTAATATTGATCATTCACACTAAATATCTACCTTGATGTAATAATGTGTTTTCACACTGCTGTGTCCTGAATGGATTGAGTCATAATTAATTCACTTTTTAATTTTCTTTTACATGATCAATTCACCTCACAGATATATAACCAGAAACCACTTTTTTGACACTTCTTTCAATGAGCATTCAAAACCTGACTGGATGCAGTCTGCAAAGTCAGACATTTTCTGTTGAATAGCACATCTTACTACAGCTCCAGCTTCTTCTTTCCTGTGAAGTTCTGGGGTAAAGGTACAGGTGTAGAGGAGGATGGCTGGGAAAAAAATGAATGCTTGACTCCTTTCTCAACTCTTAATGCCCATATGGGTATCACCATAAAGAAGTTTAATCATTACATTATTTTTCAGTTCCTAGAATCAAGATAAAGAAGTGTTCGAGGAAAGGATCAGGTGTCTTGGTGAGAGCAGTAAGATTGAGCAGCATCTCAACAGCAATTTATTTCTCTGCTGCTGGTACTTTCCTAGACTGCTGCTCTTAGGACAAGCCATGTAAGTCAGGAAGTTTGTCCTTCCCCAGAGTAAGAATCAAAAGGGATGTCTCTTCTGTCCGTACACTGCATAGACTATTACAGCAAGAGAAATTATAGTTCTTACAGGCAAAGCTATATCTTACAAACCAAGAGGGAATCAGAATAAGCCACAAATATGAGAGTCATGCAAACTACTAATTTGGTCCAGAATGTTTCCCAAACTTAGTTAAACACATGCAACAACAACAACTATGGGTTTGAGTGTACAGCTCTGTCAGACATACTTCATACAGATCAGTATTTAGAATTCAAATGGCTATTTTCCAACTCACACAGCTGAAAGACTAGATCTGCTAAAGAATGAAAACAGTCACTTTAAGAGTAAAAATAAATAATTTAATGCACAATAACATTGTCAGATTACTCCTTAAATAAACTAGTAATACTAGAAAGAGAAAAACAATTTTCCATGATATATTTCTTACAATACAAAATGCTTCTTAAAATAACATTTCTGTCCAACACTACTAACATTTATAAGGCTATAAATAAATGACAATATATACTTCACTCACATGGTAGTGAATATGTTTCCATTCCGCATAAAGTTAATGCTTAATTTTTATGTTATAGCTAGTTACTGGCTGTAACTTTTGTGCCACGCTGGTCTACGACTTCTGCTTCAGCACATTCCTCTTGGCACTGATTCATCTCAACTCTTATCAACAAGAACAACTATTCACTGCCTTATTAAGGCAAATACCTTACATCTGTTCATTTTTATCCCCAGTGCTGGGCATGAACTATAATTAAGGATATATGTACTAGTCTTCAGATTTACAAAAACAGGTCAAGTATCTGTCTATTCACTAGCAGCAGTAACTAACTGTAAAAGCAATACTGCTAATTCCACCCTTTAAAGATCCCTGTGACATTCAGGTGTGTTAGTGAACAAGACATGTCTCTTCATGCTGTTGCTTTCTTCTTCCATATTTCACATTGAAGAAGAGAAAAATAGAGCAAAGAGCACCTTATCCAAGAAGACTGTAGGAAGAATAAGTAAATTATGAAAGCTAAAGCATTCTTAAGAAGCTAGTACAAAGGCCTTGCATGTAATTAAAGAATATAAACATATATATATATATACACACACATACACACACACATACATATATATTTAGGTTTTCAGGTTGCTTTACAAGGAAAGAGCAACAAGTAAATGTGGCATATGAAGTTTGGAGGGAAAAAATAACAGATATGAGTTTGAGTGGAAGTGAGCATTAAGGATAAGCTGCACAGATGATTTTGCATAAGCCAAGAGAAAAAGAAAGGAGCTATGTGCAAGACTGCTTCTAAAGCTCATGCAGAACATTCAGATTTAATCATAAGGCAAAACAAAGCAGAGCTTTCAAAGTCAACAGAGCATGCATCAAATAAATGATTTTCTCAAGGGTGAAATGGATTATTGATATAGAAGAAGGAGGCAGTGATGCTATAGCAATACAACACTGTCATAAATATACCACATTTTCCATTTACAATATTGCATCACAGGCAGTATTTATGGGACAACAATTTTAGAAGTGTTTCTACCTAATGAATAGTTCCCTGCCCTGGGATTACTTATAGATAGGGAATCCCATCTCTTCCAGGTGGTGATGAACATGAGGAATCTTTCCATAATTTCTCTGAAAGTTAAAACAGTACAATATTAATATTAAAATGAAACTTTAAGTAGTTATTTCAACATATTCTTTCCTGTCTCCTTTTACACTACTTTTTCTAAGAATCCTGTCAATATGTAAGGAATAAAATGCTTCTAAAAATTGAAAACTCATGACCTGTTGATCTCTTGTCCCTTGGTAAGAGTCCCAAGAAAAAAAAATACAAATTAACTGCAAACCTTACTTACCTACGCTGCAATGCTGAATTGTTAGCCTAGGATTATTCTAAAAGCACACAGGTGTGACTCAGTAAATTGGCACTGAGGGGAGGCAGCGCCATGCATTGTTTATAGTATAGCTTCAAATCTCATGGGAGTTTTATATAGGCATTTATATCAGGACAAATATAAACGCATTGGAATCACTACCTAGTCACTGGTAGTCATGGAATCACTGCCTAGAAAACCTGGAAGAATGAACATTTATTTCCTTTAAAGGTATTTCTGTGCATAATATATTTTCCAAAAAACTACAGAAAGACAGAAGTCAGGAGTCTTTTTCATCCCTTGGATTAAAATTTGTTTTATTAGCATTCAAAACCAAATGTACAATAAGGAGAAATATTTTTATTATTTGTCTCTCCATTATGGTACACACACATATGAAGAGAATTTTTCTGTATAGATGAAATGCAATATTAGATCTGAAAAGTCTGGTTGGAGTCCACAGCTAACCAGTCTCACCACTATTCCCTTTCTCATCAGAGGACCAAACAGTGAGTCCCAGGTTTTAAGTTAAGCATATCAAGACTTTTTGAAAGCTATTTTAAAATATTCTTAATACTGTTATGCAAATCATATATACTAATGAATCTCAATATCTTTCTAGAAATATTTCCCTCCTTTCCTATAAATACTTCTGCTCTTTGTAAAGGAACAGTTTCTCTAATGTACAGCACTTACATGTGAGAGAAGTCGGGTCGAGTTTTAATCTGTCACATTCGGATGTCCCAGGATTAAGAGTATTTTCATCATAAATATTTTGACGTAAAATGTTCCTTATAAAGTCTCGGTTCATACTGTTTTCCATAAATCCCTCTGTTGATGGTGGTACAGAAAACACTAGCTGATAAATTACAGTGGAGCTTTCATTACTGAAAAACAAAGTCAAGGATGGATGTCTTCAAGTTTCAACAGGATCTTTTCTTTTTTTTTAATAAGATTTACTTTTCATATCAATGTTGGAATGGATTTTTTTTTTTAAATATTTCCCCAAGAAAAGCATTATGAAAGAAAACTGCCAAAGATGCCAGTTTACACCTCCCCCTCCCTTTTCAGAACAGCTCTTGAAACTGGGTACATACTCAAGCCAGCCAGAGACATGTTTTGAAATGCACGAGGTACAATTGGACACATGTTCTGATGGGATGTGGTTTTCAGCACTTCTTTCACAAGAAGCTACTGGTAAGAGGTGTTGCAATATCATGTGCATAGTTTCGCTAGAAACCTGTAGGAAGGTTTGTTTTCCTGCTAGCAGTACCTGGGACAATGCAGCTGTGTTCCTGACTCAGCTCTGGAGTGGATTACACAAACCAGTGAAGTGGAGACCATCTCTGGAGACTTCATTTTTTGTGGTCTATCAAAACTGACTATGATTCAATAGCTACCTTTTGTACGCACAGAATTCGAAACATTTTCAAAAAATACTTGAATGGGGGGAAATAAAAGGAAAGAAAGAGAGGGAGACAGCAAGAGAGAGACATCACAGAGGCAGAGAGAGTTATTAGCTAATCAATATATGTGCAGAACTACAGCTTTGTACTTGATGGTCTAAATCATAATTAGTACCCATAAGGCTAAGGAGCTACAGTTCACTGATGAACAAAGCTGGTATGCCCAAGGCTGGCAGGGCAAGGGAGAGTATTCATCAAGGCAGCAAAGTGTCCTCACGACTGCCCCTTGCCACATTCCAACGTGGCTGTTCCTCTGTCATTGCTATCTCAAAGGACTTGGGACTTTGCAAAACTACTTCCCTTGATTTTGTCCTGTCTATCTAATTTCTTTTGTAAGAGTTCTTTTCCAGAAGTCTTTGGGGAAGCTTTCTGTCTTCCCTTGCCTTCCTGCTATGTCTCCATGACAGGAGACATGTATATTCCTCTTGCCTTTATCTCTTTTGGGAACACAATGACTCTGTCCTCCCCATGAACCCTGTTTTATTTATTTAAGATTATCTAAACTACATCAATCTTAAGTGTCTCCAGCAATTAATTTTTCTTTTAATAAGTATCCTTGAATATGTTTATTAAGGGCTGCAATTGGAACCAAAGATAACAGAGATGATACTTCACAGCAACAATATGTTCTTGTCATTATATAATTTTAGCAGCATTTACCATTTACACCTGAGGATCCTTTGACCAGTTTTCACTGTCTATACACATAATTTTCCCCAAACAACTTATTTTTCAAAGACTGAAATATTGTACATATTTACATAAGCACATGTATATTTCATCAAAAGCCTGTAGTTTTCAGAAAACTTTGGTGACAGAAATTGCTTACCTGAAAGAAATCACCTGAGCTGACCTAAAGTAACGTCCTAAAGCTGGAGATGAACTGTAGACCTCTGTTAGCTGAGAGAGAGAGGAAAAATTGTTTCTTCTATTCAATCACTTTTTTCCCCCTCACAAAGAAAAAAAAAAAAAAAAGGCACAGCAAATCATTCTTACAAAGTGCTTTAAGAAGCATAAAAACAGGTGCTGAAGGTCAAATAACAGCAAATATCTGCCCTGGAAAAAGTACAGAGTCATTTAAATTTGACAGACAAGTTAATTGTGCATTTGAGTGACTGCTATGTAATCTTAACACAATGGAGGCACTCAAGGTGAACTAAAAGCATGTGCTCATGCTCCCATGTGCAACTATTGTTGTTAGGTTTGGGATCTAATTAGTACCAAAACACTCTTCTAACTCTTTGGGGGGGACAGGGTCTCTGTCCTTCCCATCATGTCCAAATGATCTCTGCCATGTATGCTGAGCATATTTCAGCTGTAACTCAGAGCTGTGCTGGCTCAGCAGAAATCACAGCTATAAACCCAGGCTGTAATCATGTACTCATAAGAGAATGCAGTACACAGGATGTTTAGCCCATATTATACTTAGATGACTTTCACAGGCCTCTCCTAAATTATTCAATGATTCTATGAAAAAGGTGAACACAGTGTCTTAACAAATGGTCAAATTTATGGGAAAAAAAATCAATACTTTTTTGTGCTTTAAAGCAGACAATTATTTTTTTTCTAGATTGTGACTTTAAAAAGTACAACACATTTTATTTGTGGACTTGCAAATGACTGAGTTGCTACACAGAGAAACAGAAACTTAAAAGGCAAACCACTGAAACTATGTTCTACGCCGAATCAACTTTGCCAAGAATCACATAAACACTTACTCTCTTAGTAATGGCCTCAGAGGAGAAGTGTGGGAGACCACATATTAACTCCAATGTTCCTGAAAAATTGTGAAAATTTCCATTGCTTAGTAGTTCATCAGGATCCCAGTAGTCATCCTCATCTGTGTAAACATCTAATAATCAAAAAGAGATAGAAAGGGGAGAAAAAAGTTTCAGATAGCTGAAGTATTGAAAAACAACCCTCTTGGCTTTCTCATGAATTTCTTAGGTAAGGACTGACTGGGAAAGACAGAAAGCAAGTGCAAGTCACCTGAAAAAAGTGACAGCACCTGGAGGTCAATCAACCACCTCCGTTAGCAAAAGTCATCTCCTCTGGGAGTCTGACAGGCAATGACACCATGGGACCTAAGTCATCCATGGCACTTGTTTCAACATTACAAACATCATTTCCATCCTCATATCCAAATCTCTTCTTGTGATATTTTCTCGCTTAGCTACAAACTTGAAACCACTACACCACCTGATCAGGATGAAAGTTGCTTGCTGCCTGCTAAGATGAAAGCATTCACAACTACTACTGAACTACAATATCACCCTCTGCAGTCAGTATCCCAATTCCTTCAGCAGTTTACTGAGGGAGATTAAAGGATGTTATTGTTGCATTTGTGTTCTATTAGAGTATACATACTGCATGTTTGTATTACTGTAACCAAGAGCGAGATACTTACTAGAATAAAGAATTAAGCTGATGAGAATGACCAGGAGGATCACTAGAAATATCATAGATACAACCATCCATAGTTTACACTTCCAGAAAACGACATTACTGCATGATTTCCAGGGATCTTCCTCCTAAGTATAAAAGAGAAGGGCATATTGATTAGTCAAGTAAGACAGGAAAAACATATTGAAGCATATCTCTACTGTCACATGTAGAAACAAAACCCCCACATAGATGGGAGAGTCTCATTGGTAAGCAATGCCCAACATCAGGGGTTCCCAGCCTTGACTACTGCTGCAGGAGAAAATGCAGACCTAAAGAAGGTAAAGGACATCATTCTCCTTTGTGCAGAATTTCCAACTCCTGAATAGCCCACAAAGCTAAAGTACTGCAAAGTTGAATTCTTGGCTCCATGTTTTTTTTAAATACGTGAATTAAATTGGCATATTCCATAAGCTCTCCTTTTAATGTTTACCTCTCCCAACTAAAAAGGTGTCTCTGGAGGTATTTCCAAAATCATTCACCTCTGCAGCATTGATGACCTCAACCTGCATAGGTTCTGGGTGCCAGCACCCAAAACTAAGGCAATGTTATTCAATAGATACTACTGCATTAAACCCGCTGTAAAATAATTGAGACTTTTATAGGTGACTTACTTTGTCTTCAGGAGATTGGAAACTTGAAGGCTATTGAGTGTATTTAACAGAGAGTTTAATGCAAATGTCACCTATGAGGTCAAAAGCAAATTTCACTCAAAAGAAAATTTCACTCAAAGCAATTGTGCATGTATGTACATTAATACGGGAAAGAAAGGACAATACCTTGCCTGTTATTTAAGTAAGATTGAAAACCATGACAGACATTAGTCTTTTAACAAGTTAATCCAGCAGGATGAATATTAAAACAAACAAACAAACAAACAAAACCAAACCAAACCAAAACAAAAAAACCACCAAAAACCAAAACCAAAACAAAAACCAAACCCAAAAACAAGGTTGGGTGATGGCAAAACAGGTAACTTAATCTGTTTTGTTCCACAGCCAGAAGAATCAGAAGACTGAAGCAAGGGCTTGAATTCATAAGCAGACCATGCTGTCTTTTTAATTACTCCTCTCCCTCCCTCTCCATCCACCATAAAGGTAGTAGTAAGCTCTATGTCCTTTCTGTCATCAGTACCAAGTAAGGAAAAGCACATGCTGTAGGTTGTCTGGGCCACACACGTGCAGATTGGCAGGAACCAGCTGCTGCTGGAGGCAGCTTTTCCTTCCTTTACTTCCATCCAGGTTTCCTTCCTTTACTTTTTGAACTTTCTAAGAACACAGAATAACAGCGAGGCTTTCGCTGAATTTAACTGAATTGAGCAGCTGGCTAAAAGCTTTTATGCGGATGGCAGGGGAACAAGGAGAGAAAACAGACACACAGAGAAGGAGCTTACAAGAGAGATTCCTCCAGGAGCAGAGGCAGAAAAAAGGAAACTCTCTGTAGACACCTCTACACACAGAACTTTGCTCTGCTGGAGAATGGAAGGCAAACACTGAGTATGGTTTTCTTTACAGCATGCTTTCAGCTGTGATCACATTTACTTTTTCAATTTGATTTTTAAAATATTTTAAAAGTATGAATTTCAATTTAATACTTAACACTGACATATTGTTTTGTATTTTAAAAATTTTTAAAAGCCAGTAACTACTGCCTAGAGTGCAACTATGAAATCAGCCATAGCCTCATCAGTTGAGACAAGCAGCTGTCAAGCCCAAGTTTTGACTGAGCCACCAATTTTTAGACTATCACAAAACGCAATTCTTAATCACACACAGCAAACTGGCTTCATCCCAAGAAAACATTTAGCTGCACAACTAGTCCAACACCTTCTGAACTTTGCCCATAGGCTAGGGGGGAGCAACAGCAGCTGAGAAAGTCTCTCCCGGGGAGGCAGAGCAGCTGATTAACCTGCCACCTGAGCAGAAAGCAGAGATGGCAACTTCTGGCAGTCTGTATAGGACGGGGAAAGCAGTTGCTTTAATCAGCATAAAGAGAGCTCAAATGAAAACTCAGTTCTGGGAAGGGGAAGGATAAACCCAAGGGTGAAGTTTCTCGAGATAGTCCAGCAGCTCCAGCTGACCCTTGCCTCTCCTGTTCCTCTTTGCACCTCCTGGAATGTGTTTGGCCCTGCTGCGAGCTGATCCCGCGTACCAGACCGCAGGAGAAGGAACTGACCCCTGACACAAGAGAACAAAGGAGGTTTGCCCAGTCAGCGGAATGAACCAGCTCCAGAGGTGATCAGCGGGGCTCGCCCAAGGAAGCAGAGCCGCTCAGAGGAGCGGAAAGGGACGGGCGGGGCCCTCGGCTCATGCAGACAGCTCCCAGCGGGGTCACCCGTGCCCACGGAAAAGCGGGAAAGATCTTCACTCCGCCGCAAATATTCTTGCAGTAAGTAGTGTAATTCACTGTACAGCATTCACGCGTGAATATGTTATTCCTCTGCCAGAATTAGTCTGTTCCGTAGCTTTAAACTAGGGACTAGGAGCTGCTTCCCTTAGGATTCACGTACTGCTCTTAACTGAGGTTTTGGAGAATTCTATTAATACAAATTCATGGTTAGCAACTGAAAATTACTCCGAGATCAAGAGAATCCAGCATGCTCCGTCTGAGGGCATTTTTGTTTGGCAGCACTGTTTCCTGGTTAGCTTCTACTGAAGGAAAGCCTGGTTTTAAAACTTAGAAAGTTTTCTGTTTTCTGGTTTTAAGCCCAGTCCCACTGATAGCACACTAAGAGAGAAAGCAAAATTCAGACCATTTACAGTTTCACTTCCTAGATTAAAGCTTAAAATCCCACTCTAATTAGAACACTTCATTGATAAGAAAAAACCCCCAACATTTAACAGTTTTTTAGCCTCTTTACCTCAAACAACAAATTAAATCACCCTACAAAATGCTCCTTCAAGTGTCATTTCTCTTGCTGTGTATTACTTCCCTCACCAGAAGATCAAAGGAGCAAATGAAATTCTTACCTTTCTCTTTTGAGCATTTAGAGACTGGCCATGGTCAGTCGCACTTTCCTCCACATTGCATTCCCGTAATTCAATAATCTCATGCTCCTGACCGGAGTTCTGTCTTCTCATTGCTTCTGTCTCTGAAGAGGGTCCTCTGCGAGGACCTCTGTCTCTGAAGTGAGCGCAGAGCCAACTCATTTCCTTCTTGTTCCAGCTGCAGTTATGCTCAGTAGTAGCTCTGATGCGAGGCTGGAAACAGGGAGAGTGAGGATAGTCTTCATAGGAGAGGTCTCAAAATACTGTTAAATTAGGGGAATTCCTTGGAAGAACAAAGAAAGTCGGGCTAGCTGCCGAGAAAGGGAAGGCGGAGGAAGTATCGATTTGCATAGCCGTGAGAACTGTGGCTCTCAGCTGTGCAATACTAGGCTTTCCAGTTTGCCTACCTTCCTGTACCAGCCCTTGACAAGCAAGTGACTAAACCTTCAGCAATACTGGGACAATTTCGAAAGGAGCCAGAGTGTTTTCTCTGCTGTTGTCAGCCAAAACAATAAAATGTTATTACTGTTATCCATGCATCTAAACAGATGTGGTGCTGAACAGCAAGAACTGAGTAAAAGTTCATAGAGCATGCTCTTTGCTTAGGCTGGAACTCTGTCAACACTTGTGACTCTAGTCCCCTTCTGTAGTCAATAAAGAAATGAACACTACTGATCTTTGTGCTGTAAATTGTTCTCCCTCTAGCTATTATACTGCCTAAAATCATATCTAGTGTTAAAGAACCATTTATGTCCTTTAACATACTATCCAACCTAAACCTGAGAAGCTGCTTTCAGGTTAAAAAAAAAACCCAAAGGACATAGAGAAGAGAAAGATGGCCTTCACTTTCAACCTGTGCTCTACAGGACATGCTTTTGTGAAACAACCATGGTGATTTGGTCTGCACTGGCTTTCCACATGAACTCTCAAGTGCACTTGGAGTCACAACACACTTGTCACTCATAGCAGCTTACTGTAGCCAAGGGCTGATTATGACCCCAGCCTCCTCAATATCAGTGATCCTACCTCCTCTTATTTCTCCTTTTCACACTCCATGCCCATGTTTCTCCTTCCTTCCAGAACATCTCTCTCCCCTTTGAATCAAAAGGTCTGGGCAGATAGCTTCTCTCTCTTTTGTCCTAGCACAGGGAGTGTCATGCATTAAGAACCAAACACAGCCTCTCTCCCCAGCACCCTTCCCTGCTGCCTGGGTATCCCCTCACAGCACCACTCCTTTTTCCTGCCAAAAGCTCAGGGTGCTCGCCCCTTGCCCCACCACTCCAATTTTCTCTTTGTGCAACTCACCTTAGTTCTGCTGCCTGAAGCACACCCAGGGTTTGCATTCCTGATGTCATGTCACACCCATCCAGGCAAAGGCACTCTATGAAAGTGAGCACATTTCAAGTTTATTCCACGAGTAAAAAGAAATACAAATTGTATACCCCACAAGATTCAGTTCTGAGAATCTTTAAAGCTCTGGAGGACTGAAGGTGATGAGCAGTCATCAAGATCAGAACATGTATCTGGATCCACAAAACCTTACTTGGGACATCCTACACTAAAAAAGCCTTTATCTGGTCCTTACTATTCCTGCTGGATGTCAGGTTCATTTATTTAATTTCCACGCACAGCAGACCTTCCTACTGGATTGTCTGAAACCAAAACTGTTCCTCTAAGACAAAGAGTTAATGATTATACAGATCTCACCATGAAGGCCAAAGTCCTTATTTTATGTATTTCTTCAGAAGCTGCTTAAAGTCTTTCTATCTTCTGGGGGATCTAACTTCAACACTCAGTGCATTTCTTCCATGTGAAATACTGTGAAATGGCCCCTCTGACATCTTTCTGAGAAACTCTCAGAGAAAATGGCAAGTCAAAAAGTGAGCTGAACTTTCTAGGCTAAACTTTTATCTAAAACAGAACAGCAGGAAAGCTGTTTTCTATGGGTCGACTGTGTGGGGTTCCCCGGGCAGGTGCCGTCAGGGTGCCTGCAGCACCCAAAGCGTCTCCGCTTCAAGGCTACGAGACAGTTCCTCCAGCCCACCTTACACCCGAGCCCGGATGGAGTAATCAAATGCCACACCAGTAAAGCGAGAGGGCTCCTTGCCTGTTGAATCCAGCTGGGTTTAATTAGGAGAAGTCTGGGGGTCCAGGCGGGGTTGAGGGGGAACAGGAGGAAGCAGGGGCACAACCACAACTGAAGGAGAACAAAGGCAAGGGAGCCCCGAATAGGGGCGGGTCCAGGGATTATATCTGGGAAAAGGTAGGAGGGGTAAGGGTACAGAACATCCAATGGGAAAGGGAGGCAGGGGAGGAAGTGAGGTGGGGTAACTGGGGAAACTCCAATGGGAGAGGACCAGAGGAGTGGTTTTACAAGGGGTACCAGTGAGAGAGCAGAGAGCACAGAACATTCCAGAACAGTGGGTGGCCAGCAATTGACTGGCAGTGGCTTATTAGCATTGGGGAACAGACAACTTTGGGAAATGGGACCAGGCTCTCACCGTGACCTGGACTGCTGTATCTTCCCAAGGCATCCTGGCTCTGTCCTTTTCCATACTGTTTCCCACAGTTTTCTTCCCTAGGCAGGATGCTTCTGGTTTCAGTGAAAGGAAAAGAAACTTGTGCCCTTAAATGTACACTTTACTAACAGGGGCACATTAGGCTCAGCTTTACAAAGACAGGAAAGTCCAAGGCACCAATGCAGTTCTGATTGCACCTGGGGTTTAGAGTTTCAGAAACACATCCAAACAAATAAAACATAGCCCCTTGCAGTTTTAGCGCGTGTTTATTAGAAAGGAAGATGTGAATAATTGAGTAGCAGCTAAAGAAACAAACCTCCTAGCATACAGGCTTTGAACTTAGCTTGTGCTGTAAGTTTGACAGGAGCTGGGGCAAGATGCCCAACAGGAGAAAGGAAGGAAGAGCAATAACAGTGTTAGAGGAATGTCACTGCATGCAGATTACAGTGCTAGCTCTTTTCAACATTTCCCCCACACGTTGCCAAGGTAGGCCTAACATTAAACAAAGATCACATACTTTGTAATGCAGAGTAAGTGTACAGTGTGGACAGCAATAAAACGTGTTCGAATTGCTAGCTTCATTTTAAAAATATTTACATTAAAGGTGAAAGCTAAACACTTCCAAGTGTTGAGCACAACTTAAAGACCATCTAAACGGTCTTAAGGCCATATAGAAAATTCTTTTATTAAGCTAAGTACTGGTATTCTGAAGTCCCATAAACAGCTTTAGAAACCTTAAATTGCCTAGATTTGGAGTGATAAGCTCATTAGGAGATTGAAATTATAGAACCTAGATTTACTACCAGGGTTAAAGGAATGTCGCTGTCATTTCTTCTTTTACTTTCTTTGGGCCCAAGGATGCATCCAACCCATAAATCCATTTTCATTCTATGTCCATTTCAATTTAGTGTGGCCTTGTGGGCACAGCCCAGAAAGATACACAAAAAAAAATTTCCTGAGCCTGAAACTCTGCTTACGGTGGACCAAGGACAGGACGAGAAACAATCCTAACCTACCAGGAACATGCTAAAAGTTGACAATGGATGCCGGAGCCAGAGCTGGAGAAATACACCTGTAACACATTGCAAATATGAAACTCTATAGTTAGTTCAAATTCTAAAGAGAATTTAAGAGAGCATTATAGTTTCCTTTTGTTTAATGAATTACAGCTCATTCATGCCTTCCTGTTATTTGGACATCATCCCAAAGAACCTAAATTATACTTTTCCAGTTAGTTAATGAAAATTTCTTGCATCCTAACATTTTTGAGCTATGCATCTGGTATTTTTGAGAAAACACAATAGAGACCCCAAAAGTTACAGCCCAGAAAGTAAAAGATATGCAGTTGCACTTAACTAGAAAGATTTAATCTCAGCTTTGTACACAATGCACTATTTATATTTTTGAGAACTATGAAATAATCAGTCATTTATGTTTAGAATCCTGTAACATCCCTAAAGAGTTGAATATATATGGCATGTGGTCATTTTTATCCAGATATGCATATGTGGAAACAAATATAGATATAACAAGGGATATGGAAGGAGAGGAAAAGGGTTACGAATGAGGTATGGCTGGATTTTTGTTACAGGTTATAATCTATTTTATTTTGTTTTTAACACAGTGCTGTTTCTGCAAAGAGCCATAAGGAAGATGAATCCATAAGAAACCTGAATTTCCTCTGAGGCTGAACAGTTATTGCTAGATGAACCACAAATGATAGTTTCTTCATTAAAAAAGTGTATTCCTTCACGAAGGAACAATCAATGGCATTTTCATATTTTATCATCAAATTGACTACAGTAGCTACAGCAGCTTTCACAAAGAGGTCTCCTTAGCACTTCAGTTTGTATTCTGACGGATCCAGTCATAAAGTGCTGTCACCTTGGTGTACACACCAGGACGATTGCGCTGAGCACTCCCTTCACCCCAGCTCACGATGCCAGCAAGGTACCATCTATTGCCCTTCCCTGTGCAGGCCAAGTGACCTCCAGAATCTCCCTAAAATGAAGGAAGTCCAGCCATTAGTGCACACACAGGGAGCACCGTAACAAAAAATAAGCTATTTAAGAACAGTAAACAGAATTAGAACTGTTAAGAACAGTAAAAGAACAGTCCCTCTTTTTCTCAAATTAAAACTTAATATTAATTAAAACCTATTTCTGGATATAATGTACCCAGCCAGATGTCATATTTATTCAATTATTTTAACTTAGGAATGTAGCACACTTATCAATATAAAGCCAATGGCAAGAAGCAGATTATAAAATTACTCCTTGATAATGTCCAATGGTACAGGATTCATAGACAGAATTCATTACAGAATTCATAGAATAACTCACCACAGCCCAAAGAGGGAGAGAAGATGACAGGGATGGAAATAGGAATTGTACTACAATTTGAAATCTGCTATAAATTCTTTACAGGTTGAAGGTAGATCTGTTACACTGTGTGTTAAATAGTAACAGAAAGATACTACACACCCCAAATAAAAAAAACCCAACAAACCAAAACAAATCCAAACCAAACAAACCAACCAGGCACAATTAAGTATTATCAGCAGTTTTATAATCAAGACTGAGTCTACAGTAGACTACTTTGTAGAGGCAGAAGAAGAAATAAAGACTAAGGAATGTGCAACTGGCATCTCAAATGGAACATGCAGGTTTGCACAGCAATGTAGAAAAATAAAAATTCCCATTCAGTTCTGTTCATAGGATCAAAATGCATTTGGGCTTATCAATGTTTTTTTGCCTTTAATTACTTTAACCTTGTATGTCTTCTGTGAACTAGTCTGTTCGCAGAACTCTGGGCAACTACAGCGCAGCTCCTCTCTGCAGCTGTTCCTAATGCACACAAGGCAGTCAGCAGCCTCCAAATTGACCCTGGGGTTTGTTTGAGCCCCCAGTTGGAGCGGAATATGTAAGAGGTCAGCAGAAAGCCACGTACTGAGACAAGAGTAATAACAGAAAGCTTTCATCACCCAACCAAACAAAATTATCTATTATGGTGGTACAAAATTATCTAGAGATAAGAGAAGAAGCCAGAGTTCTTCCTTTATCTCAGGCTGCTGTCATACTAGAAGTGTTGATAATCCAAGAGACTGATGTTAAAATGACTTGGAAAGGAGGCTGCGTAGTCCACCCAATTACTCAGCCAGCTCTGAAAGATTGAAGGGGTTGTATACCAGTGGAGAGCAGAAGGATCCTAAACAGAGGAACCAAGATCAAAGAACATGCTAGAGTTCTAGTACAGTCTGAAAGGGTAGATTTTATATTTCTCATGTATCAGATCCTCTAAAGATGAAAGGTATTTTAAGCTTCAGATAACTGTTGCACTGCTTACATGTCCAGGAAGAAGTGAAACTAAATAGGATGCTCACAAGTCTTAAACCATAGTAAAGAAGGTTTGGGATGCTATGGGGGTTTCCTGAACTCCCAGTGTCATTCCTCTCTAACACTGTACAGGAAACACATACTACATATTACATAATATATATACTAGTGACAGAAAAAAGAAAAATAAAGGGGGAAAGAAAAAAGAGCAAAGATGTTACTCAGACTAAGAACTTAAACACCCAAAGGACTGCCATTTATAAGACCCCTTGATTGGCTTTTGTGTTGGTAACTGTTTTGCATTTGTAACCATTAATTAGCTTGTCACATTTGTAGTTGTTTAAAGTTACTAGTTTGATCAATTTGAAGTATCCAGGTTAATAAAGTAAATGTTATAGAGTCATTGTAAAGTAATGCTAGTTAGTATAATCCTGTTGAGGTAGTTAAGCATACTATTTCTATGGTCCTTTGTTCTTGACCTAATTATATTATGTATAATAATTTTATTTATTATTTATTAATAATCTCCTCTCAGTATTACATTTTCAAAGGTCCCAGTACAGTTTCCCCTGACCAACAACTTGCAGCACTTTGCAGACAATTTCTAACCCACTCCAAGGGACTTGTAACTTGAAACCATAGCAACAGTGCATACTAATGAGGGACCTTCCCACCAAAAACCTCAGGGATATCATCACACCCCGGTGACAGCACACTATTGGAAAGAAACTCTTACCTCATCGACCACTAGCACCAATCCCCAGAGACTAAGGGGGCGGGACTGCAAGTCTAGCCTGAGGAGACGGAGAATATAAAAGGAGCAACCTGAGCTGAGGAGCTGTCTTTTGCTGGCAGTTGCTGTTCCTGTGACCAGGAGTTAAGTGTAGCAGGAGACCCGACACTGCAGACTTCGGTCGACATGTCTTCTTAGAGACTTTTTTTTACAACTTTAGAGACAGACTAACTGCATTCACCGCAGTGTCGTCGAGTTCTTGCTTTGGGGCCAAATGCTGGTTCGGCTAAAAGGTGCCTCAATCTTCGGGCCTGGGATTTTATTTTTCTTTTTTTCCTTCTCCTTTTACCCCTTCCTCACCTTTATTTTTTTTCCCTTAAAATAAACACCCTATTTTTTTCCAGATCCTGAAGTTGTATCTTTTTTATCACAGGAACAACATGCTAGAACACTAAACACAGCATATCGTGCTGGAAACTGGCCACTATGATATACAGCTGAATTGGTTAAAATGCCCATCTGAAAATTGAAGGGCATTTCTTAAGCAACGCATTTTTTGGAGGAACGTCACCCCTCTAAATTAACATATTTTAGCAAAACAATTCCAAGGTCAAAGTTTGCAGACTCTACATAATGTTTATAAAAATAAAAATTAATTTAATTAGATCTTAGACACTGCAAGAAAATTCTACAAATAGTCTATTGTGTTGAAGTTTGACCCATCATGAGCTACAATCTTGCAAAAGTTATCCTATTGCATGAAAATAATAAAATTTAAATATTGCACAAAAATTGTACCAAATTGCCTCAGTCTAATAATCAGTAACAAATTTCTATCCCTTTTACATGGTAACTGGTATAAAAACCATATTTTTAAAGTTGATATTCATCATCAGAAGTCTGAACACCAATGAAGTACACAACTAGTGTACTAGGAGAAAGAAGAAAGAGTCAGGACGGATGAAGTATGACCAAAAAGTAGTTTCTGATTGTGTGTGCGAACAAGCTGGGTTTTATAACTTACACTACTGTGATGTAGTCACAACTTGTAATTATACACATGAATGAATGTTTGAAATTAAAAAGCACCATTGCAGCTGCAGTTCCAAAACCTAGCTTAGCTTTTCCTTTAATGTTTCTTTGCAACTGTAACAATACATTACTTATCATACTTTTATAGTATTAGCAGTTTCATACCCAGGTATTAAAAAAGATAAAAATAAATTAATACAAATAGCATAATTCACAGGTGGACAATTTATCACAGATGATTGCTTTTATCTTTATGTTTTTGTTCTCTTGTATGAAATATAAGTGTTGAAGATGAAAAAGAATTCTTCTTCATTTTACCCCTTGTGTTTGCAAAATAATATTTCTCAAGAGAGTCAGAGATTATCTGTGATGAACATTCTTCCTTATTTTGGTGGGGTTTTAGTTGCCATGTTGAGTTAACCATAAACTCACATTCAAGACATCTCAATTAAAAAAACCAAAAACCAACCAACCAAAAAAAAAAAAAAACCAACAAAGAGCTCACCACACAAACAACCTGAAACTCTGAAAGTTTTCCAGTGAAAGCAAACATTCCTTTATAGTTTTCCTACCAGTTTCAGATTACCTGGCATGCATCAACACCACCATCAAGATTCCCAGCACACAGCATACGTGAAGTAATACGATCATCACAGAGCTTGTTGCAAACACTTTGGTTAATCATTCTCACTTGAGTTTCCTATAGTGTTTGGGCAAGATGACCTAGAAAAAATTACAAAGGGTATTGCAGAGGTTAAGGTGGCACAAATTTCTTACAGAGATACCAATTATCAAAACAAAAGAGAATTGCTTCAAACTCAAAATCTATGCAGCTAATGACAGCAGAGTAATTCCCTTTCCTTCAAATGGTGCCTGCCCTAGTTTTTGAAAGCTGTTGTCCACACTGCCCTACAGCCATAGAGGTTCCAATGCACCACCTTTGCATTTTCCTAGACTTATGACCTTGTATTCTTATGACCTTATTCTACTAGAAAGCAGTCAAAGTGCCATGCAAATTGTAAGATAAGACTGCACTCAGGGTGACTAAATTTGAATGCCATTTCGAATTATGCCTGAAGCTTTTTGTTGTTATTTACACCATGGTTGTGCTCTAAACAACATCCAAGTCCTGCAAAATGAAATTTCTATGTTGTTTTCCATCCTCTCAGTTCTAGGGAAGAAACTGAGGAATAAAGCTGAGAGTGGAAAAACAAATAATTGAAAAAAAACCCTAAAGAACACTCTGTAACTCAGAAATCATACTAAGATTTTAATTCTGTACTATGGTATTGTTAAATGTAATTAAATAATTTGTGCCCATAAATTGTATATATAGATGTATAAGGTATTAAACTGAAATATTTGTAAGACATGCTTCCTACTGACCACATTCCGAGCCAAGGGAGATGCTTGTGACATTCACTAACGGCCCCGGAGGAGACTGATTAACATCTAAAGATGTGGCTGAGCAGGAGATGGACTCTTCCTGACAGATACTCCCAGCCATTAGTACCCACAAGATATCTGATCTAGATAATCAAGATCAGCCAGGAATTCACACCCCACACCCGGCTCCAGATGGACACATCAATAATTCGTGGTCTTCCAGGAACTTTATTGTCTGAGCCAATGTGGAGCGAGACAGGATATGAATATGCGGAGTCAGAAGAGAACCTGAATAGGATCTGCCTCAGGCAAAATAAATTATAAAAACCAAGTGGATTGAGACATCAGCGTGAACATTGGGGGATCTGATGCGATAGAGGTCAGATCACTGTTCACCCAGTGTCGACCCTGGGGCTTGACTCTGTGTCCTACATTGTGGCTTTTTGCTATTATACTAAAATTATTGTCAAATAAAAATTTATTTTTATTTGATTGACGGATTGGCTTGTGGCATTTATAACAGTATTGACATAAGGTGTCCTTGTGAGCTAAATATCCTGACACTTCTGATGTGCTGACATACTGCCCAAGCCCAGGTTTCAAGCTGTTTAATGCTGAGACAGGGCAAGGATTCCGCAGGCTCTCCTGCCACCCTTCTCTAACTCAGTGTGCTTTTTTCCTGCCTCCCCACTGCAGCTGGCTGCTCCAAGCTAGAGAGAGGCAGAACTCTTCATGAGTCATACTTTAAACTGCCTTTTGTTAAGACAGAGAAAATGAAAGATCCTCCACGTTTTTTTGCAATTATTGCTGCATATGGCTCTATGGTCAATCAGAAACAAATTCTTTCTCTGCAATAGTTGCAAGTTACTGATCTCTTTACCTGCAAGGTTCTATTCATCAGATTAAATGAGTCATGAGCATGAAAATGGGCACATTTTTGTCAATCTACAATCATTTGCTTTTCAATCATCTGTGACACCTGAGTATGCATTTTGTCACTTATCACCTGCTATCCAAGCAACCATTCAGAATTCAGAGACTATAGCTAAGGAGATATTTTCTGGCTTTTTATAGACACACTAAGTAAACGACGTGGGGTTTTTTTGGTTTTTTTTTTTTTTGTTTTTTTTTTTCCCCTTATAAGTGTAAATATTCCATTGTTAGAGTTTAAAACTAAGCCAAACTTGCAAAAAGTATATCCAGGAAATGAACATACTATTTTCTTTTATGGCTCCCCAGCCAGTTACATAGCAGACAGTTCTATAAAGAAACACTCTAGAGGTGCTGGGAAAACAAATGGGCTGTACCAGCTCACTGAAGAGTACAGGTGTCTCCATTTCCAGCAGGCCAATGTCATAGTCTGAGAAAGATTGGTCATACTGTGGGTGGACAATAATCCTTGTGATTGATCTCATAGCTACATGATTGCTCTTTTCATTAATAGTATGTGAGCCCATATATGCTCTCCATCCCATTGGAACAGAGTATCTGTAAAAAAAAGTGGTTTTAGAACATCCCATTGGAAAGCGATGCAACGTTAGTTCACTCTGTTTTAACTACTTTTCGGTATTTGAGGGCATTCATCAAAACCAAAGTGCATGGAGTAGACTTCAGAAGATAGATGCACTGTAGTCTCTGCTAAAACATTAAGCAATGTTTTTACTTGCTATTATGAAAATAACTAATTTCCTGCATTTATAAGACCAACTCCTTGCTATACATCATGCTTTGGAACTCATAAAAGTGTATTCTTAAACTCTTATCTCCTCCTTAACACATGTAGGTGGTATGCATTTTCAGTTTTCACTACCTAAACTGAACATCAATGAGGTTTTCATTCATTGATCAATATATAGGACATGTATTGGGATAAAAAAGGCCATAATTCTACTCAGAAAACTGCCTTTTGAATAGAAGAAAAAAAAAAGTGGTTACCCTACATCTAACAGAACAGTATGCTATAATGCAGGATTTACTGGCAATGGAAGCAAAAGAATAACTTCAAAAACTGAAGACTTTTGAAGCCAGCAGACAACACCAAGTGTTTATGTAGTAAGGTCGTGTTGCCAAGTTATAACCTGGATCAACTTACCTAGACAAGAAATAGATTCTGCAGATTATTGAAAGCAACACTGTAAGGTTATTAAACTGCAAATACTCTAGAACAGTATAATTTCTTCATACCTTGCAGAATCAGAATCCAGGAAGCAATGGGCAGCAGATGTGAGCCACCTGTTGGAGATCACAGATGTGCCACACACGTGGCCACGTGCCCCCATTCTGTAAACTTGCTTGCCAAGGCCATTTCTCAGATTTTGCATCTTCACCTCCAACAATTTTGTTTGTCTTAAGTTGGCGTCTTCCACAAGCTAACAGAAATAATTCAATATATTAGTAAAAAGCCCACCAGTTAATTCACTTCACTATGCTTGACACAAACTTTTACCCTTAGACCTTACTGTGCAATTGGTAAAAAGGTGAATACTTGCCCATTTTCACTCAATGGGCAGGTCAGATATAAAACAGTCATTGTTTATCTTCTTTTATAGCTTTCTAAAGAGTTGAATAACTCAAAAAGAGGTTAAGCACAATTTAAAAGTTCATTTGAATAGTTCTTGTCTCTATTCCCTCCTTACAAATACAGCTCCTTGACTGCATTTCTTTCTACTCAAAAAAGCAGCAAGACCTACTATCTTACCCTGGAAGTGCATTGCTTAAAATAAGTCATCATAGACTGAATGATTTGATTGGATTAGCTGAATTAAAAGAAACAGTGCAAAATTCAAGACAGACATTTACATACCATGTTACCAGGAAATTAATTTGTTAAAATTCATATTTGATTTAACCAGTTCTTAATCAAATAATGCTTAATAATAACACAAATTGGTGATTTAGTTACTCAGGTAACTAACAAATTTTAAAATAAATGTTACCACACCACAGTTCATTTCATCTGATCCATCTGTACAGTCTCTTTTCCCATCACACTAAGGATTTGGTTTCAGCAAGCATTTTTCATTGAGGAATTTGTATGCGTAAGGGGAGCAACTTTTGTAGGCTGAAATAAGAGACAGAAGATAGTGTCACATGTTTGGAGTCATGTTTTCAAATTATTAGCAAAACCTTGCACATTCAGCAAGTTGCTCAAAGCTATGCATTCTAGTCTGCTTGAAGTAGTAGTCTATACTGGTGTGAACTGGTGCCTGTACGGAGCGGGGACAGGGGAATGATCCACTCTAATTAATAATCACACTAATTTCAGTCTCTGCTGTCCCTGAGAAAAAAGAAGACCCTCCAACTGTCCACACTCCTATTTTACATGACTCTAACCTGAGTAAGTGTGGCTTCTCAGATCTGTTCTTTTGCTTTCGGCAGCACTACTGGCACTACAAATCATAAATCTTCACAGCATCTTTTCACTTTCAAGTGAAATTGAGAAAAGTGTGGAAGAGCTTTATACCTCTCTCCAATAAATTTCTGACTAAGGACTATCACAGTTTACTGTGTGAGAATCCTAATAGATCTCAGCAATTGGCTTCCATTACTATTATTCTTATCACCAGTTGTTTACAAGGACCTTTAAACAGTGGGACGTAGGTTTTTTTAACACAGATTTAATCGTGGCTACCCCAAGATTGAAAGGAAGACAAAAATTACATAAGCAAAATACAGCAAGTCACCAGGGAGCCACTGGTAGTGCCAGCAATGTCCACAACCAATGTAAATCTACAGTAAAAAGACCATCAATGTGGCAAAAGTCCCCAACCTACTATGTCTCTTTTCCTTAAATTATGTAGTACTGATCTGGCAGCATTTGAGGGGAAAGTACTCTTCCAACAGAATCACCAACAAAATGTGGTTTGGTTTTCTTACTTAAATCCCTTGGATTTTTCTTCATTAACTGTCAAAACTCTCCCAAAAGCTAGTTTTACTCTGCATGATTTATGTTCACTCTTCTGAAAGTTTTACTTTGTGCCATGAAAAGAAATCTAGAAACAACACATTTAAATATTAAAATATGCATATTCCTCCTTCTGCCTTCCACCATCTTTTGCAAAATACTTAAAAATACATACTTACAGCAGTTGTTTTCATCACTGTCGTGCCTGCAGCTGTCATTATCTTTACAAGACTTATACTGAGGTTTACACTTCCCATCACCACTGTTCAATTCTTCTGGATTACAACCTGAAGAAAAACAGTCTGTAAATTTCTAATACAAACAGCAGACCAACAGCCACATGCTACACTCCCTTCCAGAGGTCACCTGGATGTTTCTGTGCTATTTCTGTCGGACATTTATCTACCTTGGTTGTGATACTATCTAGTAACAGAAAGACTTGTGCTGTATTCTCTGATCTTGAATTACCTTCTGGTCACTGTTTCTGGCATCTTTTGAATATTCCCTATCTTCTTTGACATGCTGTGCTTAATTTAGGTACAGTGCTCTAGCTGAAGCCTTCCTACTGGTGATTGGGAAGGTATTTTCAAATTCCTGTTGTTGTACATAATTGAATAATTCGTGCCCATAAAGTTGTATATATGTGTGTGTATAAAAGTATTAGACTGAAATATTTGCAAGACATGCTTCTTACTAGCCACATTCCAAGCCAAAGAAGGTGCTTGCAACACCCACCAACAGTCCTGGGGGAGACATTAACAATTCTAAAGATGTGGCCAAGCCGGAGATGGGCTCTTCTGGGCGGATACTCCCAGCCATCAGTACCCGATAAGGTATCTGATCTAGATAACCAAGATCAGTGAGGAATTTTTACTCCACCCCAGTCCCAGATGGACACATTAATAATTCATCACCTTCTGGGAACAGTATTGTCTGAGCCGATACAAAATGAATATGTAGACACAGGAGAGACTTGAATGCATTGGCCTCGGGCAAAATAAACTGTATATAAACCAAGCAGACTAGAACACCACTGTGAACAGAGGGATTCCAATGCCATAGAAGTCAGATCGCTGTTCACCCAGTGCTGATGTCTGGGCTCAACACTGCTCCTTAGATTGTGGCTTTTTGGTAATAGACTAAATTTATTGTCAAATAAAATTTATTTTTTTTAATTAATGAATTCGCTCGTGGCATTTATAACACTGTCTTACATCCTAGTGTGACACTCAAACTGCAGAACAAAGACAGCCAACCAACAAAACGCCAAATACAAACAAAACTCACAAAGGGTATTTTGTGACTTTGACTCACAAGTCAGCTTTAGAGCAACAATCATCCTCCCAGCCATTTTTTTGCCAAAAAAAGCAACTTAGGCAATCCACATGTCTGTTTAATTATCTCCATTCAGATCTTCTCAGAATCACAGAAGATTCTGAGTTGAAAGGGACCCACAAGGATCAACTTTACAATTCAACTCCTGGCCCTGCACAGCACCATCCCCAAGAGTCACACCCTGTGCCTGAGGGCATTGTCCGAAGCTTCTTGAGCTTTGGCAGCCTTGAGGCTGTGACCACTTCCGTGGGGAGGCTGTTCCAGTGACCAATCACCCTCTGGGTGAAGAACCTTTTCCTAATATTGAACCTAATCTTCCCCTGACACAACTTCAGACCATTTCCTTGGGAGTGTCACTGGTCACCACAGAAAAGTGGTCAGTGCCTGCCCCTTCTCTTCCCCTCAAGAGGAAGCTGCAGACTGCAATGAGGTCTCCCCTCAGTCTCCTCCAGGCTGAACAGGCCAAATGATTTCAGTTGTTCCTCATATGGCTCTTCACCATCTTTATTACACCCCTGTGGACACTCTCTAATAGATTAATATTTTTATATTGTGGTGCCCAAAACTGTCCCCAGGACTCAAGGTGAGGCTGCCCCAGTGCACAGCAGAGATGGACAATATCCACTCTTGCCTGGCTGGCCAACTGTGCCTGATGCCCCCCAGGACATGGATGTCCCTCCTGGCTGCCAGGGCACTGCTGACTCATGTTCTTGTCTTTATTTTTCTCCATATATATTCTACACCTTTTCAGGACTGCTTACAAATATATCCCTCTTGAATACATCCATCTTTCAATTGTGTAACATTTTTCCTATTTCATAAGCATGTACTCTAATCCATAATTTAGATCATGAACAAAAATTATGACATTCCATAACAATTTTGGCAGAATGACATTAAAAATATCCTTCCTCTTTGGTAATGAGTCTTGACCAATCATTCTGTGAAAACAGTTTCCTGTATTTTTTCTCCCCACATTTTCTTTACTTACTGATAAGCTTGTCACATAAAACGGTGTCAAAGTACAACTTATCTCTTTATCCTCTCACAGCAGGGAACTAAAAAAAAATTTTAAATCTCCATGTTGGTTTTAATATTCTTTTCACTATTTACAAATAGCTTACTTTGGCTACTTCTTGTGCATTTTTTTTCCTTTGGAAAGTTAACTTACAAGGATTGGTGTAAAATTCCCTCTTGATTTTTCAATCTCCCACTCTTTAAAGAGACACATTACACAGCCTCTTTTCCACACTTTTACATCTTCACCCACATGCTTCATGTGATCTTAAAGATTGCCAGCAGTAGTTTAGAGATAATTTCAGCTCATCTCTCAACTTTGTGGAAGAAACTCTTTACAGAAAACAACAAACAAGAAATAATTGCTCTACCCTAATACAATTCATCACTACCATCTGGGCAGTTGTTCCAGCATTCAAACTGATTTCTTGAAGGAATGCACCTTCTGTCTGCAAGCTAGAAAAATAAGACCATCTAAGGAAAAGGAAAATAAAACTAGGCATTCTCTTTAGTATTACAAATACATATTTCCTGATATTAAAATTTTGTAGAAATTAATCTGTGTTACTACACTCAATGTCTGATGTAAATAAGTGCTTTATCCTTACAAAACACTTCCCAAAGCTTGCAGTCTCGTTATCCAACAACCCTTGACCAAGAATTTATTTCACATTCACATAAACTAACTACTAGTATAGATGGTAAGTTGTTTCTTTACAATATATAAAAAATGTTTGTTCTCTTTGACTCTTTCCGATGTGCAAAAAAGAGAAAAGTCTCTGAAAGACTCAAGCAGCTCAAATCACTCCTCTTTCTGCCCAAGTGAAGTAAAATGAAATTTTCTCCCATTTAGTACCATAGTCAAATTAAGAGCTTCATCAGACTGAAGGACCAAATCCATTTGTCCCACAGCTGTCTAATCAGTTCCAATCTGGAGTGAATTAGTCCTCTTCACTGCCTTGCATGTGATTCCAGTGGAAGGAAAGCATACAGCCAGCACAAGTTCAAAGCAGGAGTGTCTTCATTTTCTTGTCACCTCTCCCTGAAGTTAGCCAGCTGATGGCTGGCATTTGCTTTCCAGGTCAGCTCAGAGCGGTGCCTGTGATTTTTAGTAACTGTGGTTTGATAGGCACCCAACAATGGGGAAAAAGCTAACCTCAGGTGGGCGACTGCAGGTACTTAATATGTGGGAAAACATGGATTTACTTTTTTCCTTCTCCTATTCCTACTGCTACAGGCAAGGCTTATACAGGCCAGCGCTCTCAATCCACACTGGTATCTCAGAGAGCATTCCCCAAACTACTGCAGCAACTTGATACTGACACATGAGAGCTGTTCCACTCCTCCTGATGAGTCATTATACAGAGCCTCCTGATTGTGACTAAGAACTGATTAAATAACTTTGAGCCATCTGCTTGCTGCCTCAGTGCTAGAAACAGAGCACACAGATACAAACAATAAAGACTGTGGATTTTCCCTGTTAAAAAAGGTGTTAGGCTTAGACTCTTAAACTTTTTGAGGCAGAAACCAGAGTAACCACAGAACTAAGAACAGTTGGTAACTTTTTCTAGTAGAAAGAGAGCCACATTGGTGGAAGAAGAAATCTCTGAAAATTTGTGTCTTATATAAGGACTAACCACAAAATGTGCCACTTATTTAGAGTGAAACGCATGCAACAAAAATCTTTACCAGAAACTTTAATACTAAAATGCTTCTATGTCAACAATGAACAGAACTACATTCTGACAAGCAAGCTGAGGTTTTGAAGAGGCTTCTCAAAATGAACTGATCTCATGAAATCACAGAAAACTTTAGTTACCTAGACATTACTTGGGTAAAAAAACCCTAGACATTAAAAAAATCTGAAATTGCATCTTTTCTAAGAAATGTCACAAGTAAATATGTGTATCTCCTGAAAATTCCTGTTCCATCATCTGGAAGACTCCCAAAATCTAACATTGATCCAGAAGTAGATAGACTGGGGAGTTAGGAAAGGCCCATAAAAACCCCAGACATATTTCTGCAACATCTTCTAGCAAGGGGTCCTCTTTGACTGCCAGTAAAACTTAAATAGTTTGTCTAAACCTGGAAACTGATCTAGATCACCTTGAGCTGTGATTTTAAAGAGAAGATTAAGTATTCGTGGTTAACTTTGGCTGGCAGAAGAGTCATGCTTAGAGGCCCTCTGCCATTCTATTTTCATGTTGCAGCTTGGCTATCTTAAGGTGCCAGCAAAGGGCCATATAATAGATTTACAGAAACTGAGAAATTTTACTCCCAGTTTTACAGAATTGTTGATAAAAGTTAGTAAATAAGTACTAGCTTCTAAATGCCATCTTATATCTAAATTTGTACCTCTATTTGGTCAATCAAAGACATAACATTTTACACATTTGTCTCCTGCAGTAAGGTTAAGAAAATAGGCAGGTTGAGTTATATACAATTGGTCTGTCAAGCAGGGTTTCTCAAAGGTTTCTCCTTAGAAATTAAATTGTGTGCTTAACAACTTATGGTCTGTGTGAAAGCTTTGTAATCAATATAAAACCCTCTGTGGGTGACCAGCTCATCAGAATGGAAGTTGATGGCAACAGAAGAGCCATATTCTCTGTTTCTGTTGTTTTCTGAAAGAGCTTTACAGTATCTAGCAAGGCAAAAGTGAGAAATATTAGTTTCTAACCAAACTGACCACTACCATCCAGCTATGTCTCCTTTTACTGAGTGGTAATGATGTCAAAAAACTTTAAGATAATGCAATAAGGATCAGCTATATTTTGGTGTTAAAAACTACCCAAGTAAAGTTTTAGAAAGCCTATTTATGAATTTCTCCCACTCTGCAACTTTTTTGGGATTTGTGGACTTTGAAACAAAATACAGCAAGATGATCAGTGTCAGGGTCTACCTTGTAAACACAAACTGCTTCAAGCAGGCTTGATTTCAGATTTCCCATTTAGGTTTGCAAACCCAAAAGTTCCATATCCAGGAAAGGATTAAATCATTCAGCCAAATCCAACAGCTGTTGCTTGTTTCAATATGCTCCTTTCAAGAGACAAATTTCCCTGAATTGTGTTATTTTTAGTGTTTGTGTAGTAATTGCAATCACTGAAGAGCAAGTGGTAACAAAAATGAAACTTCTGATTATACAAACTCTTCACCCACATCAAGACCATAGCCAGGAATTTACAGTTCAGCTGAAGCTGCATAAAATCCTGTAGTTTTCTGCATTATTGCTCTAAGGGGAACAAAACAAAAGTAAATACCTGTAAGAAAAAACCAGGATGTTTAAATGTGCAGAACTCCAAAGTGCAAATCAATATGCCAGAAAATAATGTATTTTACTCACCTAACTCCATCAATTTCTAGCCAGTCTTTATCACATTTACTGGACCCTGGAGACTTCTCTTGAATTTGTATTACAAGGATTTTATTGAGAGTTTGTAGCCAGGCAATGGTGCGTAAAAATCAAAAGATAAAAATCCTGACATGCATTCGCAAAATGAAGACAGCCTTTGCTTCCAAGATGTTCTACCTATTACTGGATTGAAAGTACTGCATTTTGATTATTGAAGTTAGCGCCTCTGAAGAACCAAAAAACTTCGTTAATTTAAACATCTATAGAAGTTTTTTTTAGACCCAACTTTGGCTAGACTGTGCCTGATGAAGGAGTGTAAGCCTTTCTGCAGCCAACATAAAGCACTGTGTCTGAGGTTCATGCTAGGTTTGTAATGCCATGTGTTCCTGTTCTGCACAGAGGTGAGAGTTTTGTGCTACAAGCTGCTAAAAATACTGTGAAGAGTAGAGACTTATCAAGACATAGAGACAAAAAGTCTTCTTTACTAGGGAAACAAAAAAAGTAGTTAAATGCTGAATGGAACAGTAGACCAACACATTAGGTGGTTGGTAGAAATCATAAGCAGATTTTGCCAGAGGACTTGCTGGAAATTCAGAGGTGAATTTCTGAGTCAGAGAAGGTCCTGGCTCTGCAGAATTCAGGGAACTACACTGCGGTATCCATCATGCGAGGCATGATTTACATGATCATTTTTTCTTTTTGACACAGAAGAAAAGCTCTGATTATTGTTAATTTTCTCTGGCTGCTGGAAGTTGTCATCTTACACATTAATTTGTTTCTGTCACAAATAATGCTCAAACTTCTAGAAGTTGGTAATATTTCCCTCCCATAGTTGGCACCTGTACATAGGGCAGGAAAGAAATGCATGCCTGAGAAGAAGTCGGGTTCAGTGGTCTCACTTAGGTTTTCTCTGTTTCATCTGCATCAAAAGCCATTTCTCCCAATTTTGTGTCTACATAAGGTGGGTAGTAACTTGGGTAATAAGGGGAACTCAGTGTCCCATTCCAGGAAATATAATGACCACCACATACTAGAAGAGAAATACATCAGCGAGGAACACAGTTATCTCAGCTGTATGAAAGTGCAGAGTCTACTTCATTAGCTAGGACCCTTCTCTATGTACAGAGTTAGAAGAATATATTGTGATAGTATTCAACATTTTGAATACTATCAACTATCAACTATTGTGGTAGTATTCACATTTTCCCCTGTATTAACTGAAAATCACTTAACTTCCACCTCCACATAAAACTGAATTTCTCTTTTTTTTGGATCAAATTACAACTAAGGCGAAGTACAAAAAAAACTCTGACTGAAGTTTTTCTTTTTTAAAAAAGTATTCTTTCATGGTAAGTCGAAGAAGCAACTAGATATGGATGCAACAAACCTCTCTCTTCCAATTTACTTCTGACTTTTCTGTAGGTAGTTTGAAAATTAAAAAGCAATCAGCCCAGTGAAAACTGACTAATTTGATGTAAACAAGGAAGTTTGTTTATCAGTTCTCAGTTTGAAAATGCCATATTTGAACAATTCCTTTGAGGTTTTATTTTCTACCAAGGACTCTCCTAGATATCCAGTCCTTAGTGCTTTTTGTTCCCTTTAGGTATCATTGTGAATACAAATATGAACATAACAGAATATAAGACAAAACAATTTTGAAATTAAAAAATCTTGTGGCAAAACCTGGGCTAAATGTAATTTGAAATGCCCATCCTCAAAACAATAAAGCCATTTTAATTAGCAATGTGCATGGGATAAGTATTTGGATAAGCAGCATGCAGAGAGACATGAGCTGAAATGGCAGCTTTGAAGGAGTTTGTCCTCTGTGTCTTGTTCCACATGTTAAAAAATAGCCACTTGCTTCATTGTCAAAACTCTGTCACTTATACCTTACCAAATAACTGTGGCTAAACTTGATCTCTTCTAAAATTAATATTACAGTTTAGCATTACTCAAAATATTTCACCACACAGCACTCATGTAAAATCCACACTACCACATAGGTTTGGAATGTACTTATTAGGTCTGGAACACACTTTTCTTGTTCAGTTAACTACACTGAGCAATGCTTTCAGAAAAAGAAGAAAGATAAATTAGAAGCGTTTGCTCTTGTTCTCAATTTTCTTTAAACACACATTCTGCAATCTGTGGATACTTTGCAAAACTGACAAAAGTGGCGCCTCTGTCACTGGGGCCATCTAGCTTTGCCTGGACAGATAGTGCCTGTAGCTGTCTGGCTGGCTGTTCCCCTGCCACTACTCAGTGTTACCCCTGCAATGACTGGCAACTAAGGCTTGAGTAGTTATCAGGAAGACAAAGTCTCTCAGTCCAGAGGATGTTCTCTCTTCTTTGTTCAATTCTCAGTCTTTTGTAAAGTGTATCAGGATGGTAATTCCCTTCTTTATATGCCAACATTCCCTCCCCCAGATATATTCAGGGCAATATCAACTTTTTTAGAGGCAAAACCAGTAATAAGTGTGCTTCCATCAGATGCTTCTTTCTATTAACTACGTACTGATTTTAGGAACGGCTTGAAAGTAAGCTTTTAATATGTTGCTTTCTCCTCTTCGATCCAGTGTGAAGGTAAGCAACATTACATTACTTGATGAAGTTAAATGCACAACAGAAGGAGTCCAGGCTCCAGGCCCACACCATCTGGAAGGTTACCAAAAAATGCATTTAAAAAAGTAATCCCAAAACATTTCCCACAGTCATCTTTGATGGGAAACTGGGCAGAAATAACATTGATCTGAGCATCTGTGTTTCAGAAGCATTTCCTTGGCTACCACTTCCCTTTTATTCTTCCACCCAGCTGATAGTGCACAGGATCCTAGGGCTTCCCAGCATTGAAGCTTAGTCACTCTGTTGTACATCACCATTTTCCTGCTTAACAAGTGCCCTGGAGTTTTCATACCTACAGAAGCATCAGAGGCAATGCTAGATTATGTTACTTCAATGGTGATATTGGCACTGGGAAGCAGAGGTTGGGAATGAAAACACAAGTGCCAGTGCAGCAGTGTTGAGCAGCATCTGTGCAACAGATAAACCCGAAACATTTTCAGCCTATCCACATTTAGCCTGGTTTTGTGTCACAAAAGCTATCACACAAAATGTGAAACCTCATGCTTGGCAACAATTGCTTCCTATTGTTCTTTTACTTGTAATGTAAGATGCTATTTCTTTCATCTGTAAATTAACTCTTATGCTTATTCCATTTTGCAACCACATCATATTTTGGACTTTTTTATTTATTTATAACTTGATGATCCTTGTGGGTAACTTCCAACTCAGAATGTTCTGTGATACCTGTGAATCTATGTGTTAAAATTTCTAATAGTTTATCTTTTTCTAGGCACAGTAAATAAAAGCAATTAAGATTAGACCTCACAGTAACAGATTATTTCCATCACAGCCCTGCATCAAGTTCTTTGATGTCACTGAGATTCAGACTGGCAGCATTAAATTCAAATTTTTTAGCATTAAATTGAAAGTAGTTGTCTTCTGCTTTAGCAGGCTATTCCTTTCACACATTTGAAGTGAGACACTAGTGAATGAATCTCTGCTTTGCCTCTCCTGCAGACATTATTAAATTCTTTTTATCATAATAGCTGACAAAACATTTCTAAAATAACAATTTAAGTCCTCTCCACATTGCCATGTAGAAATATTTCAGCATCTTCATCAACCCAGTTGACAGCCTGGCTTATCTTCTATCTGTACCTTCTGTCACAGTATCATCAGAAAAGCAAGGCAAACTATGAGAAGAGTTGTCCGTGTGATATGCTTACTCTCACAGCACACCTCACCGTTTCAGCTTGAAAATGCTTTAGGATTTGTCACTGAACAGATGCACTAGTGCAGTTTATAGAAGCTGGTGAGAATCAGTTCAGTCACCATGTGTGATCCTAGACCTCAACATCAGGGACTAATGGCTACCATAGTTACTGGCTGTCACGGATATTGGACATACTGTTATTATTAGTTCTACTGTATGCGTCTTAAGGATGTCACTAGTCTGCTTTTGACCCAAGCAGAAAACTAACAGACATATGCACATTTTCTAGGGTGGCAGTAAAAGCAACCAAAAAAATCAGTTTTTTTGAGGTACCATCAGGCCTTTAACATAATTTCAGTCACGAAATACGTTTTTTGGTTCTTTAATAGACAGACATCAATGCCCATTCTTGAATTTTGTCTTACAGCTTACTGCATCCATGTTCTCTGAATGTGTTACATCAGATACCTGTGTTGGTCTTGCTGTCTTCCAGGTGTTTTCATGCTCATGGCCAGCTCTACATTTGTGGTTCCTAAAAAGCTGAGCCAATGGTAATAATGCACAATGGAGTAATAGTCGCAGCAATAATCCATAATAAGTAGCAGAACAGATGCAGGCCCACATCAGGAACAGGATTCTCCTCATTAAACTACAGTTTGAGAGTAACTCCTTACCAAAACCTTGTGTCCATTCCATGCCAACAATGGCAATCTGTTATGTCTTGTTGCATAGAGAGCAATTAATACATTAATAGAGCTGAAGAGGACCACCTACTCAATTAAGTTAAAGGACTCCTAAACAAGTGCATTTCAGATTCCTACTGAATCTTCATGCCTAGCTAACCTCTTCCTAAAAGTTACTAAAAATTAAGTAAAGTTGCCCTCTTGAAACCATCTATCCTCAGATCCTACAACTAGTTTATTTATTTGGTTGAGGAAGACAGAATCCTTGTGCTCATACATGAAATTTGACTCTGAAAAGTAGGAGCAGATTTAATTATCATCTAAATTCACTTATGTAAATAGACTACACAGGGACTCTAGGATGGAGCCTTCCAACCCTCTATTATGAACAGGAATTCAGCTGTGACTGGACTGCCATAAAACATACATTTTCTGAAAGTAATAGAATATAACAGTCTAAAATAAAGCCTGTATCTTTGAGTTGTGAAAGTAACTTTATGGAAAGGAACCCATTAGAATTAGTCATAGTGTAGAATAAACCCCACAGAAATTTGTAACAGCATCCCAAGGGAAGGGGTCATGGCACCAAGCCTGTCAAGAGTTCAAGAAACATCTGGACAATGTTCTTAATCAGATGGTTTGGCTTTAGGTAGTCCTCTGAGGAGCAGGGAGTTGGACTTGAAAACCCTTATCAGTCCCTTTCAACTTTTTTAGATGATCTTTTTCTTTCGCTATCAAAGACAACTACAATAAGTTGTATTTCAAATCTCACATTTTATCCATCTGGTACAGTTTCAGAGGGCTTCTGTACAGCTCAGTAAAGCATCTTTGCTCTGTGTTTCATACCTGGTAATGATCTTGCTCTGCAGTGGAAGAAGGAAATCATATGCTGACAAGTGGTGTGATGCACAGCTCTCTGGAGTGACACCACACACCATGATAACTACCAGTCTCACCACGTAATTAGAAGGCACTCACAGTCTCCATTGACAAAAAGAGTTTTTGGGATTCATCAGAGTTAGAGTCCTGTTTTTACCTGGCCTGGCATACAGGTCAAAGGATACTTCTAGAAAAAGAGTGCAGATCAGTATGGAAAAATGGTCAGATTGAAAGATAAGTTCTTGGGTAAGATTTCAGACAAGGTAGAAACAATCACCTATCCACATTTCTTGACTACTGTATTCCCTTTTTGGTCTTACATTTACAGCTCTGTTCTGTTTTCCCTATCAGACTGCATCACCTTCTCCTGCTCTGGCCAAGGGAGTATAAAGCCTCATCACCATGAGCAGGAGCTGATTCAGCTGCAATTGCTACAATATCTGTTTCACATCTACTGCTTCCTTTGCCGTTTTCTCTTCCTCCTTCTCCATGCAATGAGAACACTAAATACATGAAGACAAATATCGAGATGCGCTTGATATGAAGAAATCAGGCAAAGTGAATTTAAAGCTCTACATTATCTGACTGATCACTAACAACATATAACCAAAACTGTTTAATCACAAGCCAAGTTATGTACAATTTTTTAGAGGTTTTGTTGGGTATTTTTTTGTTTGCTTTTTTGTTTTGGTGTTTTTTTTTCTTTTTTTTTTAAGAGATGGCAAAAATAGGAGTCACAGCTCACTGCAATTCAGTAGGAACTAATAAATTTCAACCATTCTAGTTGTAACATCAGAATAACAGCTGTAAGGTATTTTCATCCAGCCTTCATTTGAAACACAAGACATGGAGATTCCATAGTCTAGTTTAGTTCATAAGCCCTACAGATATAAGAATAACTAGAAAAATGCCATTTTCTGTCACAGGATTCCACTCCTTCTCAAACTGGTATCACTTGGGATTGAAGCATAATTACCTGATTTTAGCATCACCTCATATTCTGTGGAATCTGAAACTGAAATGCAATAATTATCAGCAACACAAGCCAAAGATACGAAGTGGAGAAAGAAAAATAGATAGAATAGGTATTTAAATGACAGGTACATTGTTACCAAAAAGCTCCATTGAAACAAGATCAAAATCTTCTTCCCCAGAACTGAACAAGGGAACTGCTTGTTTACTACAGATTTCTTTTTGTTCCACTGGGGTTGATTTTTTAAAAGAATCAATCATGTCTTGTGGTGACCAGAATTTATTCCAGAAGTAAGCTCACAGCCCAGATTCTCCTTCACTGTGAAAGGAAAAAATTTCACTATAAATACAGCCTAATTACTATTTCAGACATGGTTTTCACTGGTCTCCATTTTTGGCTGGCACAGTTTCATAGCCAGCTGAACTTCTGTGCCCAATAGTTGCTGCTAAACATGGTGACAAAAAGCTCTCTTAACAGGTTTTTTTTGCTGTATTTTCATACAGTAGAAATATTTTTGACATACGCTGCTTAACCAGCTACACACTGAGACTGAAAACCACACCTTGAAATCCTTCAATAGTTTTTATGAAATTGGATGTTACCATCCCTGCTGTATAATTATACACTTTTAAGAACATATAACAGCTCCAGACACCTTGCAATTAATTTTTTTTAATGGAAGCTGACACCATACAACAACACAATTTTATGCTCATATGTCATTTCACACAATTTTTGTCGAAATAAAGAATGCTTGAGCATACACATACAAGTTATTACTTCAGTGATTCCACCACAATCCTTTTGAAATCGCCTGTGCACTGACCCTGCAGGATTTTCAGAAACTACCAGGATTGTAATAACCTGCTGCTCAATGGATTTACATTTCTTACCAGGAGCTCAAATAGTGTTTTGCCCCAAATTACAGATTTAAGGATTTGTTTTCAGAGGTTAAAAAAGAACTTCATTTGAATGGACAAAAACAAAATAAGATCTTGCAAGTGTTGAATTATTATTTCAAAAATTAAAAGTAGATTAATAGATAACAAAACAACCCATAGATTCAGGAACAATTAATCAGACTTTATTTCTCTCACCAGTTCTACAGGGCAAGACAGAAGTCACACTATTAGCTTAGATCATATACTTAAATGCATTTCTGCATTTTTAATTCTCTTACAGTGATGTGCATTTTCTTCTAGATAGCTAATTTAAAATGCATTAAAGAAAAAGAGGAAAACATAGTTGAATATTTCAAATTTCTACCATATGCTGAAACAGCACCTACCTGAAAGCAGTCACCACAGATTTCAAGTAGTACTTTCCCAAGAAGGAAGAGTCATATGTTTCTGCCAACTAGCAATGAAACAGTAGTAAAAGAAAATGTAACATTATATTTTAATGCCAATATAATCTCTAATACTATGAAGTGCTTGTCTTTTTCATTCTTTCCTCCTCCTCACTGCCCTCCCCCACATTACAAGCCCTGTCCATAATTTTCACAAAATGTATCAAATAAGGATCATAAATGTGCATTAAATTCCACTAAAAATTGCTTTTTTGCATCAAATTTCAAGACTATTGAGACAGTTCTTGATAATCAGTCATGAAGAAAGTCTTCATGAATACATTTATATTTTTGTTTCTTCTTTAAACTTCCAGTGTGATCAACTTGGCTGTGCACAAAGCAGTTTTGAGACACCAGATTAGTTCATTTGGGAAATACAGGCTAACAGAGAACAGCTTTATCTTCAAAACTACTGTCCACATGTACCTAGGAAACACTACTGATCTCACAAATAGAAACTCATAAGGGCAAGAAAGCAAGCACTGTTGTGAGTGATAAGGAAAATTTAAAAAGTGAAGCATTGAATTAGAGGTAAAATTAAAAAGAAAAATGTAGAAGGAATAGAGTTTGAATGAAGTAAAATAAACCAAAACCCACTCTCCTACTTCTTTGAAGACAAGTAATTTTACTATAACCCTGAAACCTTATTATCTAGAAAATATTGACCTTACTCTAAGACACACAGCCCCATCTGTCTAGCTGCATTTCTAAATCTGAAACCTGCCAAGGCTCTTGCTAACTTTAAACCTACTACTTCCAAGGGGGAAAAAAAAATATGGCTAACCAGAGTCTTCTCATTCCCAGCTGATTCTGTATAAATATTTACAAAATACTGCTCTACTTATGTGGGAACTTACATAATTTTGGATTGCATTTGCTTGCAGGATGAACCTCTGTGATGTTGGATTACTGAGGTCATTTGAATAAGTCAAATTAGGAATTTCTACACTTCCATTGATATAAATAAAGGAAAAAGCTGGAGCTGAGAAAAAAAAATTAGCACACCTAATGTTACAGAGCAAGATGCTTGCAGAAGTATGTGCTTGTCCTTTGCATTTGCAGGCATTAGCTCCTAAGAGAAGCATGCAGTAATAACTAGAGCACTGGGTCAGTCCCACTGACAGAGCAATGCCCAGCAGGAAAGGAAAGGAAGGAGATAAAGGTTTAGGCAGGCATTTCTACTAGGAAGATTTCACTGTTAAGCTTCCGTTTTTTTGCAGTACTCTCCTCCTGAAGAGGCATGGCTTTAGTGGCTATGTGTTGACATTTGGGAAAGTACATAAACAATTTAGGTACCCATTCTGTTTCTAAAAAAAGTGAAGAGAAAAATAGACAAACAATTCCTGTAAATTCTTGCAAAAGATAACACTTAATACCAATAATGAGGGTATTCATGAGTACAGAAAAAAAAAATTAGAGATAAAATGCACACTTTCAATATTCCTGTGCACCTACTCACTGCTAGTAACTGTGCATTTTGTTGCTTTAGCAAAGACATTAAGCAAAAGGGAAAGTCAGTAGTTTACATACACACATTATGTTCTCAGCTGCCTAGTGCAGAACTTTTCACTGCGAAATATCCATCCCACGCAGACCACGCTGGGGAGTAACACTTACAGAGTGAGTAGTGCAGGACTAGCATGATTGCTGTAACTGTTAAAGAAGCTGTAGGCAATATTCCTAGAAGACATCTCCTCCAGAAACACAACTTCATCCATTTGAAGAAATGATACTTTTGGCACAAACCTTCTTGGTAGGGCAGTAGCAAACGCTCAGACTTTCCTACAGAAAGACCATGGATGGCATCAATTAGTAAGTAAAAAAAAAAAAGAGCTATTGTAGCATATTTTGGTGTATTTATTGTCTTAGTTTTAAAGAGATTAAAATTGAGATAAGATCTTTCATGTTATCAGCTACGTCACACGTGAAACCCGCATCTCTCTGGGCTATTTCCTTCATGCATCTCAAGCTGTGAAAGTGGGGGGGAGGGGAGGAAAGGGGAATTTTTATCACTTTAGTTAAGAGCAATTTATGAAGAATGGGGGTCAGTGCACACAGGAATACACAGAGATGATTTATGTACTATGTTCCTACTACAAAGCTTAGCTGGTGGCTCTTACCTGCCCTGCAGCATGTTCAGCGTCCGGAGCTGGAATGCTGTACACGGAAATCCAGCCGGAGGGAAAAGCTTGCAGCATGATGCTGTGACAAATGCCTTTTGACACACCTAGCAACAACCCCCTAAATGAACCCTGTTTCTTAAACAGAATAGCTGCTCTGCCCACCGCACACACCGGGCTTCTCTTACTTCACCTTTGCCATACTGCTTGAATCTGGAGCCAGCTGATCTACAGTCAAAGAAGGTGGGCAGGAAAAGTTACCATCACTGTAACCCTTTGTTTGCCTGATTGGCTAAGTAGGATATGGATCCTATAATTTGAAAACAGATCACTTCTTTCAGAAATACAACAGCAGGGAAATCATTTACGATGCAATGCAAAGGACATGCAACCAATTTACAGATGAAACGTCCCTGGGCAATATAAATGAGGCAACTTCTAATAAACACTCTGGGGAATTCGTAGAAATATCTGTAAGAGAGGAGAAATGCTCAGTTCCACATATTGCCTTAGTTTCCCAGCTTCAAGACGGTACCACAGAGTAAATGCAGTAAATAAATTACAAACCAATTTATGTTCACATTTCCTGTTTGAAAGGAAAACCAGCTTTATGTCAGCAAACCATCAAGTTGAGCATATTCTGCATGTAAAATAAGAAAATCAATTATGTGTTTGGGGAAATAATATATTTGATACATGTTGAAAGAGAGAGAGCACAAAGAACAGAATCTAGAAAAGCAGATGAAGAGGATGAAGAAATCTCAGCCCCAGAAAAATAAAACAAAGGGAACAAACAAATCTGAACAGTTCACACAGAGATTGCGAAAGGATTAGTTAGAAGGCAATCCTCATAGCTCAGAAATTCAAACTACAGGTGCAGACAGATGGCTTTGTTCAAGTCCTCTATTTTTCAACAGCCTGTCTCTGCTACACACACAGAACCTGCTGACTGACACCTTGCCCCTTCCTTCATGAAAAAGAGAAGAAAACACAGAAAAAGGCCTAGAGGAAACAAACATACTTTTGCACAGATATTATATCAGGACCTTTTAGAAACACTAGTTTTATTTCATCAAGGACAAGATCATTGCAATAACACACATCACCATGTTTGTTCATCTTGATAAGGTTGCCTGAAGCTCAAGAATTCAAATTCTTAGGTGAATGAACTTGAAAATAAATAAATGAAAGCAGGAAATAAAAGTTAGTGGCTCCAAACAATGCAGTTAATTAAAATGAAAGCAGCAGAAGTAATAAGCATGCAACAAGTCATCACTTATAGCAGCAGAATTTCTGATCTTCAAACATTAGAGCCCTATGGATTTGAAAGGATTGAGTTCACTTTTTACAGTGTCTCCTCTCCCTTTCTCCCTGTCAGCTGTTCCTGGTGGAAGAGGCAGAGAATATAGTATTTGCCAGAGTGCAAACCGTTCATTGCTACTTCACTGTTACTTCTGTATGGGCTGCACACATCTCAGAAGAAATCATAAGTAAGCCTCAAGCTGTTTATACCATCAATTGTATCTTCAGCTTCCTGACACATGAGTGCATCTGCACTTAGTTGGTGCCTTGAAAATGAAGTTTATGATTGCACCTCCCCCATGTCTCCAGACATCTGCATGGAACAACCACCACAAGGAACAGCCCCCTCCTTTTTCACCAAAACTCAAAACACTGGTATTTATTACTCCCATATGTGAATTCCAGAATCAGCAAGAGACATGCAAAGAAATTCCACCACTGAACAGTTCCTCCAAGTATGATTTTAATGAAGATATCCAGGACATGTTCTATTCCAATAAAACAGCTTTCAAGTTACAAGACTGAAGGCATATATTTGTGTATCCATGGTGCAAAATTTGACACTCTTGTGTAGACACCTGGGAAATTTGGTCTTCCACATCCATAACCCCAGCTCACAATGCCGGTCAAAAACCATTTTCCATCTCCATTGCTTTGACATGACAGTGGTCCACCAGAATCACCCTAAAAAGAATGTATCAAGTTATATGTGTTTATAATATGAATTATGAAAACTGGGGGAAAATCCACATGAGATATTTTGCATAATTCCAGTGATTATATTTTCATACTCACATAGTTCAAACAATTGATAGGGTTTTTTTTCAATGAGATGGCATTGCACAGTTTTACCAAAGTTTGCTCTTTCACAAGAGAGAAGGTAATTCTCACTCTTTAAAGACACTAATTAGGATATTACTTTGCATGGACTATATTTGAAATTCACTTTTTTTTTCTAACCTCACATTTACAGCTAAACCCCAAATCTGCTACTTAACATGTATATACATTCATAGGTTACACACTAAAACTCAAAAATAGTAAGCTTTTAAAAAATATTTGAAAATAAAATAAGCACAAAAAATAAAATATTTCATAATTGTATGACTTATCTCAAATTGGAGGTAAATGGAAACAGATGGAATCCCTCAATTTTTTTGTGTTGGGGTTTTTCTTGATTTTTAAGAAGGAAAAAGAGCCTAAGGATTGTCCTCTAGTAGATACTAGTCAGCATATAATATTTAGGGGCCCATAATGTTCTTGTAATTAGAGCAGTTAAAATGAAGCCTGTTCTAGACTTCAAAATTTATTACAGGATCTCATAATGCTGTAATACAGGACAAAGCAACTAAGACTCTTCCTTCACTGGGTGTTCTTTTAGAAATACATGGGCAGAGCATCAGGTATAAAACCATTTGCCACCATTTGGGGAAAATTTCTTGGTCCAAGCTGATACTTGCCTGTAAGGCTCTGCTGTACACACAGCATGTCTGAAAAAGACACCCAGTGGCAAATTAAACTTTACCAAAATATTGAGTGCAAGAAACAACTTCTAAAAGCAAAAGGTGCATTTGGCAAAATTCAGATGTTTTGGAAGAGAAGTGCCTTCTTTCTAGACAAATATTTTGTTAGAGCTAGAAAACTATTTTGCTTTCACTTTATAGGTTGTTGGGATATGCAGGTTGGAAGGGACCTCTTCCAAGGTGCTTAGGTGCCACCAACTCCTCTGAGTAGGATTATATTGAATTGCCTCAAAAAAGGTTAAGAATTTAGAATACTTTTTTTTTCTTTCCATGACAAATAAGATTTCACATTTAGAGAGTAAAATTTGCAAGACTTTTCTTTCATTCCTAGGACAAAAGTGGAACACCAGCACTTTTCACAAAATAGGAATACCACAATTTAATTAGCTCTAACAGCTGCCAGATACAGACACAAATCATTTACCTCTACAAAAATGCAGCCAGAAGGATGTCTTTTCCTGGCTATATCTTGAGCAGCCATAAACAAACAAATTCTCCAGTTACTGAAAATGATACTTAATATCAATGGCCTCACTAACCTCTAAAAAACAGCTGGTGCATTTATACTTCACCAGCCATTGTAGGCTCACTCATTTTTATGTAGATCAGTGAAAGCTAAAACATCTTGAAGATTCCAGATCTCCATCATAAAAAGATGGTTTTATTATTATTTAATCAGTAAATGTACTACTGTTTTAGCAGTATGGTTTATATAAATTCAATATAATATAATATGTATATAAGATCTGTAATATTAAGTGTCATATAGATACATATTGCATATCTATGTGGTTTTACTACTAGAAGTAGTTTTATTCACTAGAAGTAAATTCAGCACTTTACATTTATCATCTTTCAGCTTTTCCAGATCAGAAATATCTTACGTTTGCAAATTTATGCCTAATTGTCTGCATCTCATCATACAGTCCTGTAGTTCCAAGTTGGAGGGGAGGGATCCTGAAAAGACACAAGCTAGTTTCTCAGTATTTTTCTTCAGCTAAGAGCCTATTATGCCGAAAATTGCCTGATTTCAACTTGTTATTGGGATTTGCAATTTGATTGGCTCTTGACCTGCAATTGAAATTCAGTGATGCTACTCATGCGCATAAAGCAGCAGAACTCTGCAATCACCCACAGAAGAGATTTGCTGACAGACAATTCTTATATTGCTCTTTTTCAGAACTGAAACATATTGACCACAAAGTGGTACGCCAGTCAACTTTACACCTCCTCATGCAAAAATGAAAGACTAGATAAGCTCTTTGCAAAGTTTGTTGAGGTACATACTTTACAGCCATCTCTTTTCCCAGACGACAGCCCAGCACAAAACATCCTAGCTGTGACAATCCCGTATGTGGAATGACATAATGTCTGGTCAATAATTTCTACCTCTGCTTTCTGAAGAACTGCTGAACCTTCATCATCTGGAAAACAAATTCAGAGCAGGGTGATTCAACAGAGCTTAGCATTTTACTCTTCTATTGAAATATAAAACAAGAAGTCTTCAGAAAATATCCACAGGCACTCTTGACCATTGAGTTATTCCAGATTCCAAACAACTAAGAGAAGAAAGCCTCTTTGAACTATCAGGCAAATGTGTAATGTGATCTGGGTCTTTCAGACACACCAAATACAATGGCATAATCACTAGGAATGGCCGAAAAGCTTTTTCTTTATCTTTTTCCAAAAATGTCTCAACACTTCTTAATTTGCTCTCTTTTTAGTTAAAAAAAGAAACAGAATTTTACGAAGATATTTAGATCATCACAATAGATTTGCAGTGAGGGCAGCATATCTGAAGGAGCCAAATTCAGGATTAAGATTATGAGTCAGAGTTTCAGAATGCCAATTCTGATAGCATAAAGAACCAATTTGCACATTTGCTTATTTTTGTCTGAAAGATTTGGTGAAACACCTCTTTTTAATAACATATATACTTTAATAATAACAGAATTAATCCAGTTTCCCCTCCTTTCAATACAGCAGGCCCAATCTCATCACCAGGTGATCCTTTCAAAATGTGGTTATAGCCAAAAAGCCCTCACTCATATTCAAATATGCAAGCACTGGTTTACATCATGAAACTTTGTTTTAGGATTTGATAAAGCAAGTATGTAATAAAGTATACTTTGAAATTAAAGGATTGATTTGACACTTGTATTGTAGAAGCTGACAAAGGGAATAGAGGGAAACAGGAAAAAATACATCCCCCCCATTTATTTTGAGACATTAAATTTATCTTTCAAATAACCAGCTTTTAAATTTTACATATGACTAACCAGCAGCTCAAAGAACCATGCCATGCATCCCAAACCTCAAGGGGAACAGAGGGGAAAGACAACCCTGTGATATTTTGGAGTAAGTGTAGCTCCCTACACTAACAACACAATATGGAAGACATTCAGATCCATGGGACCAGCAACCCAAGTTTCCTCAGCATACGAAGATACATGCACACTCCCCCAGCTGTGAAGGCTCCTGGGAAGAAAATTAGCTCGATGGAAGAGATAAGACTCACCTGCTTCCTGCTTTTGGCCCCAACCTGTTATCCAGCACTTGTGCCCGCTGCGGGCTTTATGAGAAGAGGGAGGCAGGCAGATGGGCTGGATGAAGTGGCTCATGGTGTCGGGCCATGGCGTGCTCAGCTGCAGCAGCGCGATGTCATAGTCGTAATTCCTGCTGTTGTAGTACTCATGCACTACGATCCGCCTCACTGCTGACACAAACTTGGCATGGCCTTGTGTTTGCATGCCCAGGTGGGCACGCCATGCTCTGGGGTCAGCCAGCCTGGGTGGGAGCAAACAAAAGCCATTTCTTAAAATGTACCTCAAAACACCCACTGACAGCAGGGCTGGGGAAAGCAGAGCAGAGCACCTCCATGCAGTTCAAACTCTGGAACCTAAAGGCACTTGTGGATGCTGACCATGTTTGGAACAGATATAGAGGGAAGACCGCTTACTTGCTCCCTTGAAAGCAGTGGGCTGCAGACACAAGCCATTCTTTCGATATCACTGATGCTCCACAGTAAGCAGCTCCCACAAAATGAAGGCTGACCTGCCAGGGCCATTCACCTTCCTCAGTGTTTGAGCCACCCACAATCCGAGAGATGAGGTTGCTGATCTTGCTATTGCCACAACCTGCAAGAGATATGTCGGGTTATAATCCCCATCTCCAGTACTTTCCTTTAATGAAGGGGCTTCTCACACATGGCATGAAAGAATATTACACTTTGAAATATTTTGAAATCTATTTCACCCCCCTGCTATAATCACAAAACTTCTCTCTTTGGCTACTCTATCAATGAAATCAGAGATAACTCCATAAAAAGGCACTAGTCTGGAAATTTTACTAAATCCCTTTTCTAGCTCTGCTACAGAAATTAGACCCTAAATATTTCTTGTGTCAGAAACGTCAAGGGATCCATTGATTTAAAAAGCATCACAATGAATATATACAAATAGGCAAACCCTCATCTCTTTTTGATACTGTCAACCCTGACCTGAAAGGAGACCATCAACAAAGAAGTTCAACATCAAATACTTACTTCTTGCCAAAACAGTGGGAATGATACAAGAAAAATGTATGTGGAGATTGGACATTTCTTTGACAAACAAGGTGGTAGATCATTATTTTGTATGGAAATGACTGACAGTCTGACAATGTATATTACTAACAGGTGAAGAAGTCATGTCTCATCAGCACAAAAATCTGAACTCTTAATTTGAAAAGCAAGGAAGAAAGACCCTTCTGTGGAGCCTCTTGTCCACTCCTAGTGCTTGCACATAAAGTTTCTGCTCAGGAGTTTTAGTCCCACATTCCCACACAGAGGTGTTAATATTTCTGGACTCTTTCCTGAACACATTCAGAAATCGAATGCAGCTTTAATGTCTCCAAATAAAAATAGGCATATGGCTAGTCTCTTAAGACATCCTACTGGATCCAAGGCAAGGGCTGACAGATTTGACATACAGGCAACATGCCAGAGACAGCTGAGGGCCAGGCAAAATCCTAAAATGTTTTGGTTTGGAAAGGGAGTTTAAAGATCATCTAGTGGGCAGGGATCCTTCCCGCTAAACCAGGTTGCTCAGGGTTCTATCCAGCCTGGCCTTGAACAATTCCAGGGATGAGGCATCGACAGCTTCTCTGGGCAATCTCTGCCAGGGCATCACCACCCTCACAGTGGAGAATTTCTTCCTTATATCTAATTTAAATCTACTCATTTTTATTATAAAGCCATTCCTCCTTGTTCTGTCATTACATGTCCTTGTGAAAATCCCTCTCCAGTTTTCCTGTAGGCCCCTTTAGGTACTGGAAGGTGGTAAGAGCCTTCTTCCTAAAGCTGTCTCTTCTCCAGGCTAAACAACCCCAGCTGTCTTAGCCTGTCTTCGTAGGAGAGGTGCTTCAGCCCACAGATATCTTCATGAACCTCCTTTGGACTTGTTCCAATACATCCATGTTATGTAATATACTTGAGACCATTCAGTTTAAGCAACTAATCCTAACCCCACTTTTATTGCTACTGCAGTGACAATCATCTGTTTCCTTTACATCAAAACAAACTTAAAAAGGTTGGACAGAGGTTACTTTAGGAAGATTTAAGACTAGAACCTGACTTGATACTGTGAAGTATTGGGGTCTTCGCCATCTGGAAGAGTCAGAGAAGTGAAAAGTTTGTGGTTTTTTTCTCATTGCAGCTGTATCACTCTTGAAGTCCAAATACAGTCCAACTTCAATGAAATGCTTGGCATTGCTGCAGACAACAAAAGCTGCTGCCTCACCAACTAACCAAGTTCACTCTGTAATTAACCCTGCTGCCCTAATCCTTAGCATAGCTGCAATAAGCAGTACAGCTGTCTAAGGCTCCCCATAACTGTAAGCCCACCCTTCCACGGGAACTTGGCAAATTCTGCAACCAGATCTGAGGTAAACTTATAGCTGATCATTACCTAACTATCACAGAGAGAATGCAATAAAATTCAGTACCTGCAGCCCAACTTGTACCCACTCCAAAACAGGAAGAAATAAAGGTCTTTATTGTGTAAAAAGTTCAAAATTCAGAAAGATGAATATTTGAGATGAACTTACTGCAGCTGCTTTCATCACTTCCATCAACACAGTCCACAGTCCCATCACACCTTGCATATTGTTTCCTAATGCAAATGTTATTCTTGCACTTGAATGTGTAGTTGGTGCAGGGAATACCTGAAATAGTTGTGAGGAAAAAACCCAAAACAACCATTGGCTCAGCTTAACACACATCTGCACAGATAGAAGATGTATATGTATTAGTAGATAGGAAGTAATACGACAAACCACTTTGCGGTGATGGCTTAACCTCTAAACAGAATAAACTATTCAAATAGAACTGCATCTGTACTTGGGTGCATCTGTACTTGGGTGTGCATTTACTTGGCCAAGTCCAAACAAAGATTTCTTCCCATCCTTTCCCACAGCACTAAAACACACACATATAAGAGTTAAAATTAGATGAAGAGTGTAAGGACAGCAAGAGAAAACATCCAGTACTCTAGAAAGGAGCTCTTCTTTGTATTTCAGTATTAAATGTGAAATGAAAAATTGCAGTAAAAGCAGCCTTATTAACTGTATCCAGTAAAACTGCAACCCCCAAAACTCAGCATTTTCCTGTTTCCCTGTGTCTTGCAATAAATGCACTCAAACCCAATCTATTTTTCTTGTCAATGTACAGAAGTATCCTGTAATCATTTACACAGATGGTCTTGTCAGAGAGGTCAAAAAAGTTTTCTTTAAAAAAGTCACTTGCAGCACTTTTCAGTTGTGCTCCCTTTCATAAGTCCCTTTCATATGTCACAACACCCATTTATTCTAAAAAGCTCAAGAAAGTTCTGATTTAAAACTTTCATTTGCCTAATGCTAAATTTACAGCTTCTGCTAACCTTATAACCCTGAAAACTGCTACAGATAAACTATCATTTTTATAGTTATTTTACAGATGGTAAAACAGATCCAGGAATTAATTTGCACAGATTATGCTGTAAAGAGATAAAATCTCAGATTCCCCATCATGCACCTGAAGTACTTAATTCTTCTGCCAGTATTTTGCAGAAACAGATGTTCATGAGCTTATTAAAAAGAAATGGTTTACAATTAGTAATGGCTTGTTTCTAAGTGTATCAGAAGAATTGCATAGAATTATATAGCCCAACTGAGATTTGACAGTGCCTCTTAACCTTTTGAATACAGCATCCATTCAAGTCAGAAATAGAGATGACAAAAGAGAGGAAAAAAGTTTTTCAGGAGGGAAGCCTTACTGTGGGTGCAGTTCTGCTCATCTTTTCCATTCTCACAATCACGTACTCCATTGCAGGCAAGCAAGTTGTCCTGTATTGCAAAGCTGGAGTTACAGTTCCATTCAGGGACAACTTTAAAAATATAAGCCAAATCAGGTACAGAAGCATTCCTGTAAATGCTATCACATCCCCTTCCGACTATGTCTGGATACAACTATCATCCCTTCACAGCGCAATACAAGGATGGGCATCACTGCCACGTTATGCATGGAGAAAATAGAGCACAAAGGAGTTCAGTGAGCATCCCAGGTGGTGATGCTTAGTATCACTCTCATCTACTCTATGAACCCCCCCCTTTGTCATTCCCCCACAAAAATAAAATAAGTAATCTCAAAATGGGGCAGAACTTATTAATAATTGCCCATTTTTATCACATACTAAAATATTTCACACTACAGCTATTATTGCACATCTAAATTTCTTCCTTGTGCTCTCCAGTGCCATACCTTCTTCATTCTTAGTTTTGTCCCTTGCCAATTAACTATGAATTAAGCATTCAAGAGACTGACAGATACTCTGTACCAAGACGTACAAAGGAAGCTGAAAACATCTTTTGTTATTCCCATTAAAAAATGTCACTTTGTTTCAGCTCCCTTCTAAGATTAGGGAATACATTCACTGTATTTTCCAGTCAAGATCTCTAATAAGTGAATACAAACCACAAGAGATTTCATCGCTTTCATCGAAGCAGTTGTTTATGCCATCACAGCGCTGCATCTGCTGGATGCATAAGCCAGTAGAACACTTGAAATGTCCAGGTGGACATGCTGGAGGTTAGGAAAAAAACAAACAAACAAACAGAAAACCACACAACAAAAAAACAAGCAACCAAACCTCAAAATTTCCTTTTCACAAATATTGCCAGCTTGTTTCAATTTAAGTCACTAAGCTGCTCCAAGGAATGATAAAATTGATCTACATTTAATAGTCTGTTTACATTGCCAGCATTTAAACTGAATTCAAATGTTGAAAACTGGCATTTAAAGAAGAGGAAAAAATGTCTCTAAAGTTCCAATTCAGCTGTTCCTGAAGTATGTACCACAGGCTCTCTAGGGCTGGAACAAATCAGCCAGTGTTTTATGGTGTAATACAAGACTGCTTAGAAGGCCATCTTTATTTTAAAGGACAGTCTCACTTCCAATAACCAAAATTTGCAGCACTTTGCAACTTTGGTAAATGACGTGCATTGAGATGGTGTATGAACTACATAATTCTGCCTTATAAATTAAAATAATAAAATTTTCCCTCTTTTCACATACTCTACATATATACCCTGAATAAAGGTCCTCTAATGTGACAATTAACTATATCTGGAAACCACTACTTCTTTACTACTTTAAAAAGAATATATTAAGACTCACACAGGCAAAGAAGTACCAGTAAACAAGCTCTATGTTTCAGGACTGGAAAAACAGGGTCTCAGAGTTTATCATATTTTTGAGCTGTTTTTTCAGCTCAGATAGCAGATTCGCACATACTATATATAAATACATGGAAACACTGAAATAAGCAGGTGGATATTTGGTACTCTTTTCATTACCTGGAAGCCTTATAGCAATAGAAACATTGCAAACAAAATGTTGGGGATGAAAACAAACAGGAACAGCAGACTTCAACTGACTGCACCATGGTCACACTCATGCAGGAAGCTTTGAAGACTGTGCAGAAGAGAACAATGTGCATGCAGGAAACCAGAGCTTGGTGCACATGCCCACAAACCTTAGATGCACAGCCTAGAAAAGGTTCTCTGTTTGCTAGTCATCTGACTTAGTGAGATTAGAAAAGAAAATGAAAACTGAAACCCAACTGGTAATTTCCTGCATAAACTTCATTAAGTCCTACAGGACCCAGAAAATGCTACTTCACAGATCTGAAATGCAAAGAAAGGTTGAAAGAGATAAAATCCATCTTACGCTGGCTGATGTTATAGCTGCCGTACTCCACCAGCAGGGGCTTCTCGGAGACCTTCGAACTGCACTGAAGCTCCACACTGACAGCAGAACTTGTAACGTGGAAGACTGTTTGGTGATCGACGTAGTAACCACAGTACCTAAAAGTGTTCAGGTGAGTTCTAGAGCAGCCTTCACATGAAAACTGCCTTACAAACAATTTAAATGTCAACACCACTGAAATTCAGAAATACAGTCAAATGCCATACTTTTAATTAGGAACCAAAACCAGAAATATTTCTCAGTAGTTACACAGCCTTCATCCACCATTAACATTGTGGAAATTTACTTCTGAATGTCACACCTTCAAATAAATAGTCCTAAAACAAATGCCTTGCATGCACATCTACTTTAAATGGCTATTTTGGCAAAGAGGCTTCTTGGACTTCTGCCTAGGTGACACTTGATTCAGAGAAGCCTAAATGCTTTCTGATGCCAGCAAACATTTAATCCATCCATTGTTAATGAACTTCTAATTTTCCTTTCATTAAATATGCCAATTTCTAGCTGGAGGTTGAGGGTGGGCAACAAAAAACCTAGATTAAAAAAAAAAGTGAAGAAGAAAAAACAAACCCCAAAGCAAAAAAAAAACCAAAAAACAACAAACCCACAACCAAACAAAGCCTCTTTGACAAGGGAAAGGTTGCTGGATCATTATTTAAAAAATTGAGACAGTTTTAAATGTAGTAAACCAGTGAACATCAACAGTATAGGTTGTTCTAGAAGTAGAAATAAAGACTCTCTCCTCTGCTCAACAAAAATGCCTCAAAAATGCAACACTTAAAAACATCTGGCTTTAATATTCCTGCCAAAATCAAAGTACATACAAATCTTAAGTAAATTTAAGAGCACAGGCAGCTGTATTGATTTTTAGCAGACTTCGCACGCATACTTGTTTGACAGCAGTACAAGGTCACTCACTGACAACAAAATGAACACAAAGAACAAAAGAAAAAAATGGATTGTTGTATTGTTAAATGGAGTAGTGGACTATTAGCCAGAGGTAAATATTTCCTTTATGTATTTTTCCACATCAAGCATTGCACCAGGACTACTCCTCATGTCAATGAATGGAGAAAAATTGTTCAGTGCTTTCCATGTGAACAGATGTTGCCTCAGTGTCCTGAGCATCCCAGTGAAGTCTGTCAAAGGGAATGGACACACTCATTCATATGTTTTCATGTACACTCTATTTCACCATACTAAAATTAAACATCCTGTTAACAGATCTAGGAGATTCTGTTCCAGTAATGTGAAAAATAAAGGAAGAAAACAATTTTAAAAAACAAGAATTCTTTTTGACATCCTGAAAGCAGATGCAAAAATCTGAGTTAATTTTACAACTTCTTACTATAGGAAAATTAATTGTAAAAGAAGCCTCACACAAAGAAACAATCAAACAAACCCCTGAAACAAAACAAATCAAAACAACCCAAACCAAAACCAAAACAAACCTACCAAAACCCAAAAGAAACCAACACCACCAATCAACAACAAAAACCACCAAAAAAACCCCTCCAAAAAACCCACAAACCACTGTCTTGGGTTATAATGTAAACGTGTAACCAAAAGTAGGTATTCTACTACCATCTACATGAGCTGTTAAAATGGGAGTTTCTTTATCTTCTCCATGACTCAACCAGATAACTCCCTCCGGGGAAGCAGCCACCACTCTGAGGGGGCCATCTCTGCTTATGGACCATCAAGGACTTCCCAGAATGATCCACAGAATTACATTACCCCATTGTGAAATTCTCTGCCCTGGGAGATGTACCAAACAGTCCCGCCTGTATAGCCTGTATATAATTTGGGGCTTTGGACACCGTAATACCACCGCTTGATACCCAGAGGACAAGAGCTCTTGACAGCCACCATTGGATCTCCAGAGAATAAAGAGATCTTTTCACAGGATCACTGCTTCAACAAGACTGTATCCATCCTCCAACGGGACTGCAGCTACCATTTAATTGGACTGCTGTTGCCATCCTGACCAACAGGGTGTCAGGTCGTAGTCTTTCTCAGTTTAAGCCAGTGTTTCTGTACTATTGCCTTTATTGTAATTTTCCTATTAAATTGTAGCTCTGAGTTGGAAGCTCTTGCAAAATATTTGTGTGGAGTTAATTCCTCCTGCTGGTTTGCTTTCAAACCAGTACACCCACCCACCAAATCTATCAGTGTTGAGTGCAGACTTCCTACAACAGGAAGTCTAATTGTCACTAATTTTAGTGTTCATCACCAGTGCTGCCAACCTAAAACAGCTTGTTTTGAAAGTGCACAGCAAAATGCCGTTTACTGATCTGATTCCCTACAACTAGCTCACAGACATTTTCTACATTTCTTCTTCTGTCAATGACTTCAAAAAAATTGGATTTAAATCTAGCCTTGCCTCATCATGCAGCATTCCAAAGATGACTTCAAAACTGAGGAAAGCATGGACGGACAATATGCCGGGAAAGCAGTGGTATCTTAAGTAAAAAATAGCAGCAATATTTTAATAGAATATACTTCAGAAATACAGTGGTTCCTTGAAAACCATTTTTGTGCAGTTTCTCTTTCAGTGACTGGAATGAGGAAGCAGTTACAGTTCTATTCCAGATCATCTCATTGATTCCCGGCTTTCACTGGGAAGTTAATTAGATTCACTGTCCTCTTGAGCAATCATAGAATTAAGTTACACTTAAAAGGGCTTTAAACAGACCTTGTTTAATGGCCCCAGAAAACACAGAATTATTTTAGGGTTCAAAGGACATCAACCTTCATCCAACTCTTTCCATTTCTCTCTCTCCAAAGAGTACCAAAGACTCTTGTCTTCATCTTTCTGGTACTTTTCAGTAGAATATACATATATATGTANCCCCAGTGAATTACTTCTGTCCTTGTGGAAGCTCTCTGAGTGAGCTGCAGTACTAATGGGATGGTTTATTTCGGTATCATTACATTAATAATCCATGCAGAGTACTTACATGCGTTCATTAATTTTCCACCATCCTCGCTCACAGCCTTTAATATTCTTCTCACTAATGGTATAGTTATGGAACTTCAGAGCTATACCAAGGTTCTTCTGTGGAGTCTGTTGTGAGCAAGAAAGACAGTGCAAGCAGTCTTCTTTTTCCTTTTGTGAGCACAGAACTCAAAAGTACTTCAGGAATTATGGAGCTTGGCATTGCCACTCCCGGGGAACTGTGCTGGCTTCACCAGCTCAACAGTCAGCACTTTATACACTTGCCAGCTATTCAGTCCTGAGTCAAAGCACAGGTTGGCATAGCCCCACCATAGCTGCAGGCTTTCTCCCCCTCTAGCCAATAGCCTTCTCATCTTCAGAGAGCCACTGGCTGTAGAAAGCAGCTTTTGTATCAAAATCAAAGCACTCAAACACATCCAAATGTACTTGTGTAGGGACACAGAGCCCCAGAGGATTTTTAGAGTTAAGATACTGCCTGGAATACTTGTGTTCACCTTTGTAATGCTAGGAGTTACTTCTACCACAATATAGTCTTCTGCTAGCACCTGCTCAGCCATGCATTCTTTAGTATTTTACAAAACATTTCTAAACCCAGCAAAATCATGAGTATTCATACTTAATCGGAAATTCCTTTCATAAAAGGAACAGAACCTTTTTTGCAAAGCAAGGCAGTGTTCATTTAAAAACAAGGGCTGATTCAGAGCAAAAAAACCACAAATGAAAAAAATGAAACTCTTTCTCCCTCTTTCTTACAGAAAATATAACTTGGGAAATGAGCAAAATTTCAATATTGCATGAAAATACAACATTGAAAATGAAACTAGTTTGCGCAATAAACCTTTTTATCAGAAGTCCAGGGTGAACTGAAGACCATAAATTTAGCCCCCCAAAAATCACCTTATCATTCCAGAAAAGGAAGAGGCTGTAGGTTATGGCTAGCTGGACTTAATTTATGTTGCTCTGACTCATTGTGGGCAGTCACTAGCTTAACAAGTCATGAGTAACAAAGGCAGAAAAATGGGTAAACAGTGGACCCTGTAATGTCCATTGCTACATTTTTAGAGAGGAAAACATAGAAGGGCAAACCATAAGTTGGACACTTTATTTCAGCAGCACTAATAAGGAAACACTCATGTCAGAGAAAACAAAAGTACTTTGAAACAATGTCAACTTTCAGCAATTTGCTTTCAGAAGAGTACATGAAAAGATGCAAAAAAGGATACCAAATTAAAAAAACAGCACAGGATTGTGGTGATAGGACAGACCATTCTGAAGACAAATTAAATATGTTAGCCATATAAAAAGATACCAGAGAAGTAGCATTAATAACTAGGTTAGAGGAGGTTTTTTTGTACACACTTTTCATTCGGATTTCTGGGGATGGGAGGAGAGGAGTTAAAAACAGTCAAGTCTTACATCGCCTGCCATGAAGTAATTCTGCATCAAAACTTATCTTAACTCTTCACCTTTGTAATAGGACATCTTAGGTACTATGTTCTCTTCCTTAAAAACAAGTGCACAGAAAGAGAAAAACTGATACAAAACACCTGAGCACAGCCAACTATTCAGCAGTGCCATTTCTATAAACTACTACATCCGTGAGGATGCAGGTTACTGCCAACTCAATCACTTCTGCTTTACTTAAGCTCTACGTGCCCAAAACACACAGCAGTGCCTAAGAGAGAAAGAATCATGCTACCTGGAAGTGCCATGCACACAGGCATTTTGGAGGATAATAGCTTGGGAAATATGGACTTGTGATTCTCCCTTCGTAGCCAGTCTCCGCTTTTGTCACTATTGCTTTTCCACACCCTAGGGAAAAAAAAAAGGCAATATTGATATACTTTCAGTAGAACTATTCAGTGGGCTAAAGCATCCAAATTTATCAGAAGCCTGTCACTGCAAAGCTGGGCAGGTCGGGAATTGTATTTAGCTGGATTCAAGTTGTAAGAAGAGACCCTTCCCAATGATGCACACAGAGGGCAAAGGATGCAAAGGTCCAGGGATGAGTGCTGGTCTCTGCAGGACCAGAAGGACACACTGTAAAGTTTATCTATGTTATTTCACTGAAGACAGTTTGCAAACAAGAATATCAATTCATCCACTCTGCAGTACTACACAGGGACATCTAGTCTTAGAATGCAGCCAGTTAGAAATGAAATGGACAACATACTAAACTAATTATACTCCTGGCAACCAAAATTTTCTTGGATGACGGCTCAATGGATTTAGAGAATTCATTAAAGACAAATTCACACACACACAGAAATGAACAAAGAAAACCCAGACTCAAACTTAAAGAAAACCAACCAACTAACCCACAACGCACACAGAATAGAACTTGAAGTTAAATTATTATGGAGAATTTATCACATGCTATTATGATGGTATATTTATGTTTAATTACTGTCAACATGAAAAGTATGCAGCCTCTTTTTCAGCAGCTTGAATTTCCTTGCACTGAGTTGTGTGAGATTTTTCTCCTTGTGCCACTAGCATGATATTCCTTGCACTATTTGTGATTATGATCTCACCATTTCTTAAAGATTAAAGCAATAAAGTCATGAACTTGATGCACAAACGTTACTGACTCTTTTGGTGTTCCTGAGGAGGCATGGACCGATAGCAAATGCAGACAAAGCAACTGAAGCTTTATTTTTTGAAAGCAGTTTTTAGTGCTGACATCCTTCCACTTTTAACATGATCCCGCAGTCCGAAGGCAGACCATGCTACACCTGAAGTAACAGCCCCATCTACTGGCACATTGCAGTCCTCGCCAACTGAATTCAGGGCTGCTTTCAGCCTTTTACCTTCATACTTCACAGCTAGTCTGATCAGATTATATTACTTAATAGGAAGGGACACAGTAATGCAGAGGAGATGAACGGGAAACAGACATCTGTAAAAAGAAGAAACTCAGATATAGGAATCATTTTTCCATAGTCAGAAACATGACAGACACTTCAGGATATTAGAAAAAACAATATAATAAACACACTTCCAAACGCAGAACAAACATACTTTCTTGTGTAATGACCTCAAAATAGCCATGGAATTCCTTTTGCTCTTTTACTTGTGCTGCTTTAAATATTACTAGCATGAGATTATTTGTGGACACAAGTGACACCAGTGAATCAGCTGGTTCACAGGCTCTGAGGGGGAAGAGAGAAGAGTAAATACATAAGCAATCACTTAAAAAGCAAAAAGCTTAACACATTATTCTCACGCTATGCATAAATTTTCCACTGGTTCAGATCTTACCTACTTCAAAGTTCAATCAAATCTCCATGCTCTTGAGAAAAAAAAGTACCTGTTACAAAGCCAGGTAGAAACTCAATACTGGAAATTCTTCTTATAAAAAAGAAGGAAATTGCATGAAAATGAATATGGAATGTTTCACTCTATGAGATAATGACTTTCAGCCTTCATTCCCAGTAAAAATGAATGAAGGGAAAATCAGCAAAAAGCTGGAAGAAAGAGAAATCTTATTTTATTAGACCAACAGTTTTATCTTCTTGTTGGGAGTAGGAAAGACAAGAAAGTTATTCTTCAAGTCAGAAATTAAGAACCTGAGCCAATCAAGTAGTCTCATTAAAAAAAAAAAATACTTTCCATATGCATTACCTAGGAGACATCTTCAGTCCTCTAACATGTGACTGAACACCATCCAAGTCAATTGGAGGTACAGATTAGTACAGGACAGCTCTCAAAAATAACTGAAAAGCCAATGCTCTGGTTTTGAGACTTATACACAGACTGAAATGCCAGAGAAAAGTTTCAGGGGTGAAAACACTGAGCTTTTGTCTACTTCACGGAGTTGCTGTTGTTTCCTTTTGACTTACAGAGTCCTGTGGAATTAATTATCAGGGATTTAAAAGAAAAAGTCCCTAAACAAGCATAATGGATCATTAAAGAGAGGGAAGAAAAAGAAAAAAAGTAATAGTCCACATTCCTCAACCCATCACAGCTTCAAGTCAAGATTTTTATAACCCTCTAAAAAAATAGACCAGATTAAAAAAACACTGAACTAGCGAGCGCCAGTAAGTGAAAATCACAAGATTTAGTTTCAGAACTTCAGTCTTTATCTGAAAAGCACTAATCTTAATATAGAATAAGTTGCTTAAGGGAGAAAATTTTGACATTCTCTTTCAGTCACCGTCTGTTTCCTGATAAGAAACAGAAAATTTTGCCTGGTAATGTGTGAATTTTTCAGAGTTCTGTAGCTAGGTGAACATACACTCCAGTTGAAAAAAAGAGAAAAAATTTAAGAAAATTTCCCCTTTTATTAGCAAGATAACTTATCCAAGAAATTTTAATTTGTCAGGTGTTATGTGAGTAATACATGAAGATCAGAGCAATTTTAACAAAACCAAACTAACCAAAAAATGAAGATGACAGGTCTTCAAAAAAAAAACCCCAGAAGTTGTCAATTAACTCTTAATAGAAATTTATACTCACCGGTAGAGTATCATATCTTTGATTGGCATCAGAGAGTCATAAATGGTGAGTGAGTCAGTGATGCAGTTATCTGCTTCAATCTGAAGGGATAATACTGAAAGGCGGATAAGGTGGCCCACAGATGCAATAAGCTTAAAGTAGCAGATTGGTTCCTCTGAGGTAGCTCGCATATCCAGAGGAAAGTGCGCATGTAGTTGGTCAGCATAGAGATCATACATGCAATTTGTTCCTATGAAAATGTCACATTTTCAACACTGGATGCAAGCACTCCAAAACTTCTAAATCTACATGGCATTAAAACAAAAAAACCTAAAGCTTGTGCTAAACTAAAGCAAAATATGAAAGCATATCTAACTTGAAAAACAAAGTAATAATAGAATCATAGAGTGGTTTGGGTTGTAAGAGATCATCTAGCTCCAAACTCTCTGCCTTGAGGGGGATACCTTCCACTCGACCAGGTTGCCCAGAGCCCCATCCAACCCAGCCTTGGACATTTCCAAGGGACATCTACAGCTTTTCTGGGCAACCATCCTTACAGTAAAGAATTTCTTCCTACCCTAAACCCAAACCTACCCTTATTCAGGTTAAAGCCCCTTGACCCTGTGAAGCATCCCTTTCTGGCTGTCTGTGTCACTCACTGCTTTCATTTTAGTTACAGCTCTGTGGTCAAAGAACAGCCTATTCATAAAAAGTACAGAGCCAGCAGTGCTGTAATTCAGTTCTTGCAGGGTATTTGCACTAAAGCAGTGCAATTTTGTACAATTTGCAGTTAAAGTTCTGTGGCGTCTCTAGAGGATAAATTACTTAATTCTTCACTGGGACATACTCATCTACTTTCAAAGCATAAATGTATTGCTTGCCCCTATGGACATTAGGATATTTAAAACACATAAAACAAAATCAAAGCAAAAATGCAGTCGCATGTCTGTATCCCCCCAGCTTTTTTACTGATCAAATATCAAGGTTCTCAATGTTTTATCATGACATAAGCTAGAAGTGCGAGCAACAAATTCAGATTCATCAAGTCCTTCAGTTTGGAAGGGATGCTAGGAGTTTTCTAGCTCAACATTCTGCTCAAAGCAGGATCAAAATGAATTCAGACCAGGACTTTGTTCTGCCCAGTCTTGAAAATTTTTGCAGCATTAGAAATCACTATTAGAAATGGAAACATGGTGAAATAAAAATTATCCAACCTACACTACACAACATTTATTTTAAAAAGGGTAAAAATTTGTGTCATAATTTAGAAGAGGATAAGAAGATTATTACCCCACTTGCATCAAATTTTCCAATTAAGCTGAAACAACTGTGATTTCCAAATAAAATATATTGAGGTCTTTATTTCAATTCAATATTGCAATATTTTTGTTTGGTCATGTCTAAAACTCTTAACACAGCTCTTTGAAAAGTAAGAATGAAGGAAAATGCAAATTAGAGAGAATAAGATCCAAAGTGAATATTTGCCTTAATTTCTGCCTATTACAAACATAAGTCTCTGAAATAGTTACCATCATGGAACACCAATTAGAGCACTGTGAAAGTTTAACCAATTGTTGACTCAAATTAAATGTTGACCTTTTGACCAGTAGTTAATAAGACAGGAAGTGGCTGAATCACGATTTTAAAAAGTTAAGATTTTAGCTGAGGGATAGAAACAATTTATATTGATCAGGATGTAAGTTAGGTAGGTAGACAATAGGTTAATGATTGTTAGATGCTAGAAGCTGATTGTTCCATTATGAGCTTGCTTATAGAAGGGAGTGGAGTAAGTGAACCGTTATAAGAACATGTTGAAACCAGTAGAACAATGGTTAGTACCTGGGCTTTACATCAATCAATTACAAAGCAGGGGACCTTGGATTGTGCCAGAGGGTCATGGAGACCTGATGAAGACTTTCCTTCATGCTTCAAGACCACTGACCCGATTCAAGGCCACTGACCCAATTGAAGAGAAGAATTGCGCACGCATGAAAGATTAATAACCTCATTTTAATAAAGAGCGGGGATGAGAGATGCTGGGGTTATGCATATGTGTTGTACGTAAGATCTCAGGAAATAAGAGGGTGAGGAACCTTCGGTCACACCTTTTGGGTACGACTCCTGTGCCGCCCAACGGTGTAATAAACATACCACTTTCTAACTTTAACTAGTTAGAGAGTCTTTGTCCTTCATCTTTGGTTTTAATGACTCAGCGGCAGGCTTTGTCCAACTTCCACTTCTAAATTACAATCTTGAAACTAATGCTATGAATCATTATGAACAATCTGTAAGGGTCATATTCCATTTAAATGAATTACAATCTTGAAACTAATGCTATGAATCATTATGAACAATCTGTAAGGGTCATATTCCATTTAAATGAATTACAGTTGAAACTATTAAAAGCTTTGTTTAAGTAATTGTTCTTCTTCCTTCCTTGTTCTTATCTCTTCCCAATAGCATTCTTTTTATAATAGTTATTTGTGCTTATCTAGTCACCCTTTGCAGAGGCAACTTTGATCATAATCTCTAAAATTATATGTAACTACCGTTATTTCTACTAAGTAATTAATAATGGGATGAGCTCGCTGCTGCTATGGAGCACAGTCAAGAGAATTCACAGCTTACTCTAGAATTACAAGTAGTTCAATCATGCTGGCTTGAAACCAAAGCTGGATAAAGTCTTTACCCAAGGAAACCCAGCACAACCAGATATTATGGTGATGCAAGAACCTCCCATCAGCTGGATGTGCACAAGTCCCTTCTCCAGCACCACTCTTCAATAAATCTGCACTCCAGTCTGTGCCTGAACCAACCACTGGGTTCATCCCTATTGTAGTGTGTTATTGGGTTTTATCGAGTTTCCCCTGGCCGTGGCTGTGTTCCTCGCAGGCTTGGAGTCTTGCTGTCTCTCTGCAGCCTTGCCCTGGTGTCTGGTAAATTCCAGGGCAACTGTCAAGTGATTCGCCAGGTTCCCAGTTTCTCCCACCCTTATCCTTGATAGGCCCCATGCCTGTACCCCTCCCCTTTCCCCATCCCTGTTTTTAAGGTGCTGCACGGAGGGGAGACCTCACTTTTGTGGGGGCTTCTGCTCTGGGAAATAAACCAAAGTTATCCCTGCAAAAGTCCTCTCTTCCTTCCTTGTCACTGCCACACTTCTGCCAAGGCGAAGACCCACGAAACCAGAGGAGGTACGGAAAAGTACCCATTAAAGCTGGGTTGGGGCAAGAGCGGATTCCTGGAACTGCACTCGAACCCCGGCTTTACATCTCCGTACCCAAAGTTAACTCCATTGCTCTCAAAATACAGCCTGCCAATGCTCATTCGTTTTGTGCTGCTGCATGTTCACTTTTACCTCTCCATCATATTCCATAGCCCTAAACAGACACAGCCAAAAAACCCCAACAAATAAAATTGTGCCAGGATAAGATTCTCAACTACTGTGGCCATCCATGTTGTTTATCCCCAGGAAGTTCATTACATACCCGTGCTTCCCAGAGATACCAGCTGACACCTGTGGGTGCCTATACAAAGTCTCTGAAAGATGTCTAGAATACGGCACATCATCCTTCTCCCTTTGTGTGAAAGATACAATGTAAGTCCTAAAAAGCCTTAGCAACAATATTTGCGTTGTGCTCTTCTTAATTTCTTCTGTTTTAGGGGCTGTATTCTGGCATAAATTGGAACCAAGTTCCAACTGTGCTACCTTCTCCACTCTGGAACAGTGAACTGGGAAATGAAATCACTGTACAAGTAAACACCAATACGTAAAACTCTTTATAGAAATAAAGTGCATATTAATGAGATGTGATAGAAGCCAATTGTTATGCATTGCAGTTTAAGTCGGGAGGCTTTTAACAAGTGAATGTTGTAGCAAATTCGGCTTGAGTTTTGAGAAATTATGGGCTGTTAGCAATCTAAACACCACAAACACTGGACCATGCTCTGTGACCTGAAGTCTGCCTATGGACCTCAGAACTAGGAGAGCTTGGCTGCATGGCAAAAATAGTTGTTGGATTCTGAAAAAAAAACTAAAACTTTTGCAAGGTAACAGAAGTAAAAATCACAGGTGGAAGTGCAACAAAATGTCTCAGGAAAGAAAAATACAAACACGGAAAGCTATAAAGCCCTTGAAAAATGAAAACAGTGCAACTTGTCAAGATAAAGAGTCAGTCTGTATGAAGTAGCAAGGGAGGCCAACACATCCTCAGCTGATTGATAACTGCTGGCCCAACAGAGTCTTAGCAGGTGTCTCCATCAGAGGTGCAGTACTATTGCACAGACTAGTAGCACATTTTTTCTAGGTACCTAATCCATGTACTAGTGAAGGTAGATGTACTGTACTTTTGACCTGCTTGTTCAGTGCTTTGCACACTGGAAATGAACCCTTCTGGGAGGTTTACAACATGAAACCAAACAGGTGTACAAATATTGTCTCCCACAACACTGGCAAAACTCAACTGCCTAAAGTAATTACTGTTAAGGAATTCATTCAGAAGAATAACTCACAACTAACCTTGGAGAAAAAGGAGTTAAAGTGGATAAAAGATGGACAAAAGTATTGCTCTTGTTCAGCATATTAAATTCATTACTGTCCAATTAAGGACAGTAGAAAAGGTTAATCAGCTGGTCAACACAATGAATAGCAAGCACCTGATTTAGTTTGTTTCCTACTATGTCACCAGGTACATCTAAAAATTTACCAGACAGATTAAAGGTAGATAGTTCCTTTAGATCTTTGTAAATATTTTTAAATATTTGTTACATGCAAGATTCTTGGTCATTCTTTTAGTAAGTCAGGACTTAAATACCAAGGCTGAATTTAGCCCTCTTAAATTAACACTGAACAGTATCTAAGTCCAAGTCATGAATTAAAAGCTTTGTTCTCCACCTCTCCTCTGCAGGAAGCTGCCAAAAGGGTGAATTACCTGCTCCCGTTGTTGACCAATAATCTGACCGAAGACCTGCTGCATAGAAAAAGAGTTGTGTGAGTCTTGTTTGCCTGAAATCCTGAATTCAGGGTTTAATTCAATCACACCTCAATCCTAACACCGAACACACAGGACAAAACATTTTTCTCAGTGAGGAGGGTTGCCCTAGCCCCCTTCATTTCTGAAAGTTCTGCAAGCAGCTTTGGAGGTGAGGCAAGAAGAGACTGCATGGCAATTAAGCAGTTGAAGTCAATTGAAGGACTGAGACAGAGGTACCCAGGAGGTAATTTTCTCATCCTTGGCCACAAAGCCTTTCTCAGCTTTCAGGTCAACAAAATTGTTCTGTCTGATGTCCTTAGAATGGAAAATCATTAAACATTTTTCAACTAAATACATTAAACATGCTTGAATCACATGTTGTGAGTTTGTTTGCCAGACAGGAATGGCACAGGAATTATTTAACAAATGGGCAGCTTTATAATCTGTTTTCGAATCTTTAATAAAGGAGTGACTAGAGTCTCATTTTCAATGAAGGGATCTACCTTAACACTTCATCTTTTTATGCTTTTAAAATCACAGACTAACCCAAATCTGCCTACAAAGGTATTCATTTTACCTCCTGACTATGAACATAACCACTCCCAATACAGGAAGTTTTGCAATCACTGTTTACAAGGACAATTTGTACCTTGATTTGACCTCAAATCTTATTTTTATTTTCCTTCTCAATTTTTTTCCTTCTGCTACAATTTTAGTAATAGAAGCTAGGGATGTAGGATCAAAATTTTAGTTTATTTATAGAATTTGCTACTCAAAGGTAAAAACATTTGTTTAATGAAGTATTTCCTCAAGGATATGGATATGTTCTAGTACTAACCACTTAGGACAATGGAATCCATGTCGACTGCAAGGCCGTGAAGACTTCCCACCGAAGTCCGGTTAACGATACTTGTCTGAATGGAATCCTTTAAAATGGCAGCCACACAATCCTCACACAGCAGTTGCCCCTTAGCCTGTGGTACCACAAATACGATCCAGAAATGAATAAGAAGGCCTCCATTGTTGTTGTTACTGAAATAAAGAGCTCAGGTTATCATCCTGTTGGAAGTTCTTTGAAGACTAGACTCTTAGCCCAAGCATCTGAAGTACTAATTCAGAAGTGCATGGCTCATGTCCATATTTTGTAATTACTTTAACTCAGTGAATGTATATTTTCCCCTTAAAAAAACCAACCAAACAAGACAAATCCGAAAACACCAAAACACACTCTTCATATCTAGTTGGGAATATTCAGTAGACTGATTTCCTGAGGGCTCCTAACTTTGGAGATCTATGGAAATCACATTACCTACACATGAATTAGAGCTGGAGTATTTCCTAAAGATCAAACAGAAACAGTAGAACGGAAACAGTAGAATTATCATCTCCAGAAACGCAGAGCTCTGCAGTGGTATGTATCTCACCCTGCACTGTGTGTTGCAGTATGCAAGAAATGATTCCTAGACTATTTAGGTAACACATCAGAGGCCATGTATGATCACACTTATCTCTATCACCTTAGTGGGGAGAAAGACCTTTAAATCAAACACAGTTTCTGAACCAAAACTTTATTTGGTTCAAGAAGATTGAAATAACTAAACTTCTAACATTAGCTGCAAACATTAATACTACAGTAAGAATACTTTATTGCATAGATATTTCCTAATTCTTAAGTAGAAAATGCTTTTATTCCAATAACATTACTCACAAAATACGTGCAATTTAGTCAGTAACACGGAGTTGTGCTCCAACAGCGTGTTTAAGTGGTTAAACTTCTGCATGAGCCAAAGGATCACCAAACCTCTTGATTGACATTATTTCTGTTCATCTTGCATTGTATTTCCGGCAGACAAGAAATTGTTTGTATGACTTGAGTTTGCCCTTACTTTTGTTAAGTGAATTGGTATAGGTTATAAACTTATTTTGCTATTAGTTCAAGTACATAGCAAAGACATTGAATCATAACTATAACTATAAGCTTGTTTTGTGGGCTTATTACATTATATGCTGCCCAGCAGAAAAGCAATTACTTTAACTGCAGTTTTACCTGACTTCTGAGACGGTGGACTGCTTATAAAATTTGGAGAAAGAAGAAGTTGTGTAGACCAAATTCATCTGAAAGACAAAGTATAAAGATTTAGCATTCTAAAAATTAGTCACACCTAGAGATGCTATGTGCCTAGGCTTTTCTAGGAACAAACTATTTTCCACTAAGATTACACAACATGCACACACTTCCAGACATACATCAGCCAAGCTAGGCAGAACAGGAGATGAACAGACCAGCTCTTCAATGCATCCATAACAAATCCAATATTCCCAGGAAATATCAAATCTTCTGCCCGTGGCCAGCTGGCATATACAGTAATGCTCTTTCCATATAAATAAATTTTGAAAACACTGCACATCCTTCACCCAGAAAATCCCAAACACAGAGTGCTTCCCTATCCTGATGCTTAAAACTTAAGGCCAAACTTCAAGAAAGTTGCACACACTCACAACACTTTTTTGTGTTGTTACTAAGGTGCAATGAACAGCACCTACCAGAGCTTTTCCCACAGAATCACAGAAAGACTGAGATAGGAAAGAGCCTCTGGAGAGCATCTAGTCCAATCCCACTGCTCAAAGCAGGGTCAACTATATCATGTTGCTCAGAGCCATTTCCAGCTGATTACCTTGAAGAATGGAGACTCCACATCTTCCCTGGATGAGAACCCCAGTGCTTGATTCCCTTCACAGGTAAGGAATTATTTTTTTTATGTGTCTATGGAATTTCTTGCACCTTGATTCATTTGTGTCTATTTTCTTCATCAACAGCTTAGTCTTAACATATTTCTTTCCACAATACACAGTGTAAAACATGGAGAAGCAAAATCTCTGCCTGTTCCCTGCCGAAGGACTGCCTTTGGGCAAAGCAAGCTCCTGATTCTCCCCATTGCTGGGCTGTGATAATACTTGCGTGACAACCTTCCTCTCCCCATCCCGTTCAAAGCCACAAGGTGGCATGTACTGCAAACTATTCACACCTCACTCTGCTGCTTTATGATTAAAACTAATGCACAAAAGACTATGACACAGAATATTTCAAAGGCTGTACAAATCACATCCATATTAATTCCTAACTTACATTACAGGAAGTTTAAACAATAATTTTAAGGGCCTAAATAAGGTGGGTAGAGTTCAGTCTTTCTCTAGATTATGGTACAAGGGATTTTATGTGTTACTGTTATTATCAAATGGAAAAAACCTATCTTCAGAGGTTTTTCTACTACTACTTGGGGTCTCTGGGCCAGCAGCCAGTAACAAAAGGGTTTTGAGGAGAACAAACAAAATACCAAATCCCCCACTTCCCTACTAACAATTTTAATCAACAGTTAAGGTTGCCAGTTTCAGCAATGCAAAATCCATTCATGAGTTCAGGCAAAGTTCACAGACAAAAAATAAATTCCAAGTAATGTTCAAGTAGGAGGTGGTGACACCGGCAGCTCAACACCTTCTGCCTGTTGCCTCTCTCCACTATGTATGATAAGGGCAGGATGCTCTGAGACAAGAGCAAGATACAGGGAATACAGGATGTTAGAGCTGCTCCATGGAGAGTAGGGAAAGGTGATGCCCTGCACTGGTTATCTGAAAGAACTTCAATGATTAATATGAAGGACTTGGAAAGAGATGGAAAACAGGAGCATTAGTTCACATTATAAGATGACAAAAACTTAATAATTATTGAAAAATTTGTTGGTTGCATCTAACTTTTTTTTTTAGCAGTTTTCATACAGTCACTTGAATCCTTATGTGTACTGCAGTTTCTGGCAATAATGTATTTTTGCTCCCTACACCAAATGTCTTTAAAGTCAAATTCTCTTTTAATCAAGATTCCCCCCTCTTTCTTCCCACTGTAGAGCAGCCATTGATCCAGAGTTCTATTTTTGCTTTGACTGATGCAAGGTATTCGGGAAGTATAATGGTCTTTAGAATACCTAGTATCAGAAGGAAATGTAATTGTAAATATGTTTGTGATCCCTAGGGTAATTATAGATGCTTTAAGGCAGAAGATACCAGTGTAAATGCAAAAGATTTCATCTGTTTGATGTCTCAAAAGGGGCAATTGAGTTTAAGGACTTTTGTAGAATTTTAGTCACAGATCATAACTTATGGGTGAAAGTACATAAAATTTTAAGTCAAATGTAAAAACCAGATCCATTCAAAACTCAGTTTGTGATTAACAAGCTGAAAGCAGTCAGTTCCTTCATACCTCCAGACAGCCACCGCTTGCACAGAATCCTCCAGGGGGGAAGGGGTAGAAGAACACCACAGCAGCCTCAATGGCATCTAAACATCACTTGTTCACAGCTCTGATCTTTTTTGCTAACCAAGCAGCCCACCCATCTTACCACATGCTGCACAGTCTGTGCCACAGAGAGGAATTCCTTTGACTCTTTCTGCCTATATTCTGGAAGAAACTCTATGTTGGCAACACGAAACAGTCCAACAAAATACAATGCATCTTTGCTTTCTGCCTGAACTGCAAGAAACAAAGAAGACAGCCTTTTTAAATAACAATGAAAGTTTTTTATTAAATTAGAAGCCAATTTAATTTATTTGTCCTAATCTACTTTCTAGTTTGAAACAACTACCTAAAGAACACTACACTTTTGTAGCCAAACTGTTCTAGATGTGTACCAAATAATGGTTAATTGAGCTCCTGTTACCTACACACTAAGTAAGATACACCATACAAACAAGCCAGCATAACTGAAGGCAGTATTAACATCCAGATTGTGGAGCATCCCTAAGGTATCTTATGCAGTATTAGCATCAGGAGCCTAAAGATGAAAACATAGCTTTTAATGCTTAATTACACACATTTATTTTACTCCCCTTTTACTTCCTTAAATCTATTCCGAAAAATAATGTACTTACATGAATTTCAGAAGGCCAAGAAACAGATAAAGGCATCATTTCTGAGGAATCAAGCTTATAAAAACCTGACAGGTCTGTGCAAATCAGCTTGCACATTAAAATGTTTTTCATACCTCTGAAATAAAGTCACGTTCCCTAAAGCCAGCTTTTCTAATAACTTGTTAAGTCTTAGCAAAGACAAAAGTTTTCACACCCCATTTTAAAATTTCCATGTTTACTTTAGAAACAGCCTTCAGGACAACTGAGATCCTAAAGTCATCTGAAAGTACTATTGGTGATAATGATATATGGAGTTGGCATGAACTTTCAGCAACTCACCAATGAAGAGCCACAGTAATGTCCAGGTTACAACTCCTAAAATGAATAGAATAAGGGTAAAGGGAATTATTTTGTTTTGAAAATTCCATAGCAACTTATCTTTTTTCTTCAATTTGTCATGCTTTTTCCTTGCCAGAATCCTCTTTGCCAACTTGTCTTCTGCAGATACCATTTGGACTGAAATGTTGGCTGCCTAAAATAAGGTGAAAGACAACAAAAATTGTGGAATGTTTCTAGCAGGAATTGACTGATCAACAAGTCTCAACCAATTAGTTCCTCAGAGATAAGTCTCCACTTCCTTCAGGCTTTGTGTGGAGCAGTGGCTATGGACTGGCTCTTCCTGCATATCTAGTTCCCTCTCAGAAGTTACCTCCAGTGAACAGGAGAGCACAGCACAGGTCTTGCTGAGATGGGACTTGCACAAAATCATCATCTGGATAGCCAAACACATGACAGTTTATTTTGAACTACTGTCTCAAATTTTCTAAGCTGGATCCAAAACATGTCCTGACCATCTCATCTAGGTACAAAAGACTACATGACCATTTCTGTATTTGTAGGAGTAGTTTCTACTTCCTATAAAGTATCTACAGCTTGTGTGTTCTGGAAAGCCTATTTGTACCAGATACCACCACCACGCCTCAGTCATTTTCCTCTGCAGAAGATAATCAACACATTTAGGCAGACAAAAAATGTTTGTCAGTTGCTGCAGGCACGGCATGAGCTGCCTGAAGAAGTCTCTGGCACATCATAAAAGTCTCTCTTTAGAGTATCTCCTGTCACAGTCAAATAGTTTGTTGTGAGATCAGCTAGAGGTTCAATCACCTTTCTCAAGTCAATTCCTTGTCTTATCTCTTCAGAGTTTAGCTGGCAAAACCCCAGACCACTCCGACTATTACTGACCAAGTGTACTGGATATGAATACTGTTTTAGCTGTTACATCCAGCTGCACCAGAATTAAATTACAAGAAAAAACAAAAACCAAAAACCCCACAATAAAACCCCAACAAAACTCATGATGCATTTCTTCCTTACATAAAAATTAAGGCATAAGTTAGATAATACTGCTACATAAACAAGGAGCATTCAGGAAAAATACTCTAAAAACATGTTGATGCCAGTGAGAGGGAAGGCCACTTCCCTCCTAAGGAGTGGCCTTAGGAAGCTGTGGGTTGTCCATGACTGGAAGTGTTGACAAATACCAGTCAGCAAGGCTTTTAGTGCTGTCTTCTATGAAGCACAGAACAGTCTTAGACAAAATGACGTGGCTCAGGAGCTCATATATATGAGGATTAAACTGAACTTCATAATTTTAAAGATGAAGACCAAAACAAATAGGTCTTTTTCCTTGTTTTTGGAACAGTTTCATTCATTTTAATAGCATCTTCAAAACAGGTCTCCCTCACCTCACAGCTGAATTTATGCCAATCAGAGGCCTCTCTAAGTGGTACATCATTTCTAAGCAGTGCAAATCAGAAAGCTCGGACAATGACTAGTGATAACTGGTCTGTGATTTGATGCTGACAGCCTCACTCTGAGGGACAAACCACTGTCCTATCACCTATCCCCTTCTGTGCCCACACAAATACACTGAGGAATTCAGAATCACACTAGAAGAGACACACTAAACAGCAGAGCCCCCGACTTGGGCAGACCTAGCTGTTCCCTGTGCTCATTAGGCCCTTTTTAGCCTCTGCAGCGCTACAGCAGGTAGACAATGAGGAGAAAGGGTGCAACAAGATGCTCACCTATTTACCAGCATTGCATTGTTTGAAGCCTCTCAGAAGGTACTCTGCAAAGAATGTATGACCTGTTGTTGACTAAAATGTGTGGACAAAACAGTCAGTTTTCATCCCTACTAATTATATTACACTTAATGAGAAAGAAGACTATGAAAGTCAGGAAGTAACCAGCCGAGAATTTAACACTTGCGTTTTCACTGTGGGATGCCGAGTTTAACACAGTGGCTACAAAAACTCTGTGCTGATACAGCTTGACACACAGGAAATGTCAAGCACAACTGCCAGCCATTTGCAGAAGTGGTGTTGTGAAATAACCTAAAATAAGTGCTTCTTTCCTTTTGCTCAACAATAGGAGACACCCATCTGAATTTTGGGCCTATCAGGATAAGAGAGATGTTGAAAATCCAGAGTGATTTCAGGGGAGGATCACAGAGGTAAGGAGCTGGAGGATATCATGTACAGCAAAAAGCTGAGAGCCTTAGGGTTTTTCAGCGAGAGACAAGAAGGCAAAGACAGTGTGAGTAAATGTAATTACAGATTTCCATATCTAAAGTGGGCTATGGAGAAGACAGAGGCACACTTTCCCCACAGGTGCACATTGAAGAGAGAGGCACAACAGTCACATACAGCACCAGGGGACATTCCAGCTATGCTGTGGGAGGGGGAAGAATGTATTTCACCACAAAGACCATGCACTTGAGCCATGCCCAGAGAGGTAAAGGAGCCCCCATATCTGGAGTTATTCCTCAGAGGATCAATGTTACAATAAATCTGTTCTTGTTTTCATGTTAGCCCTGTTCTTAAAAAAAAATTTAAAACCTGTAGTCTTCATCAACACATTTTTTGATATGTTCCTCTGATATTATACACTAGTAATACTATCAAGAACTTTTGTGTATCCCCAGAGGAAGCATAAGACACATCCTTACAAATATCCTGCTGGTTCCCTAGTCAAATGCAATAGATAGCAATCTTTGATCTCAGAGTGGAGGATGTTCTAAAAGGAGAAGAAAACTTGGCAATAATTAATAACAAGTAGAGTTAAAAGACTAAGTATGACCCTCTACAATTTCCTCAAACAAAATCTTTAAACACATTGGAACATTTCAGATTCATGTATTCTATCTTCGTAATGACCTGCACTTGTTTTGTGTGCTGTGACTTGATTTACCCATCTTCTGTTTTTTTTACAAATCTTACTGAGTATCTTTAAGGATGAAAATGAATGTTGGTTTGTTTGTTTAAAGCAAAAAAACAAAGTCACAAAGTTCCTTTATACACTCAGGTGTTCAGTAGGCCAGCTTGATGCAGCTCAATGAATGCTAAGTTCTGACATCTGAAATTCTGATCACTTGTATCAAGATTCCCACAATAATATTTTATACTAAAGTTCTCCCATGTAACTCCTTTTTGTGGCTCTAGAACTAAACAGACAGATTATTAAAAATTAAATCCTGTCAAATATTGTTAAGCATTACTCAAAATGGACATCACTGGATATATAAGTGGGCACTTGAAACAGCTGATGTCTTCATTGCATCTACTGTAATCCTCATCTTTTTTAAAGCAATTAATGTATCAAGCTTTCCATGACAAAGTCATCTGTTACATGGGATTCACAGGAATAATGAATGCTGTGTGCTACATTATCAATATTTCCCTACATTTTATTAATTTACCATAAACATTTTGTAGTAAGGAAAGCAAAAGCAAAGTTAAGCTGCTCCCCTCCTTCAGTAAGGACCACAATTCTCAATTCAGCTTTCCTCTCTACTGCAACTTAGTTCTTGTTATATCTAGAACTGGTTTCCAGCTGACATTGCAATTTGACTGTCACCATACACTAAATTATTTAATTACATCTTTGCCATGAGTTGGCACTCATACAACAATCCCCTTCTCTGTCTTCTCTGGGAAAAGCAAAATGCTTTGCCTCTTTTAATGATGCCTTTCTTGCCTACAAGTTAACTTTTTTTTGGAAAAACATGCTGCATGACACAAATATAAGCTTTTATGTTGTCATACTGACATGTCCATTATTTCAATTGTCTGAAAATATATAATATTGGCAATCCAGGGATAAACACATGTTGACATTTTCAGACTGAGCTATAAGCCAGAAAATGGTACAAAATCTAACCATCATGTTAAGTTTAATACTTGAGAATTAGATTACAAGACATCTAATAATGTCAAGAAGTATACAAAATCAAGAATGTTCAAGTCACATACTTACATTTACTTCATCTTCAGGTTTCACTGTTGGGGGATCATTTTTTTCATCCATTTCAGCAGAATTAATTTTATTACTTGTCCAAGCTGAGAAAGAGCCTTGCACCTTTTCTCAGGCACCCCTTCTGCTTGTGAAGCTGAAGAAAACGAATTGCAGTGTCCAGGACCAAAAGAGGCATCAATTTACTTTGATGAGTTTCCAACTGTAATCTCATCTGCCCTACTGTACCTTTGCAAATGCTAGAAGACTGCTATCATGTAACTTCAGACTTCAAATTCAAACTGGATAAAATAGGGTTTTCATGGTCTTTATAAAGCTGAAATATTAAAACACAAAACTGAAGTGCTAAAATCTATACATCACTGATCCTTATGGGTCCTTTCCAATTCAGCATGTTCTATGATTCTGTGAAAATGTCACAACATTAGTTACATGAGCAAGCAAAGTGGCAAGTAAAATGTAAAAGTGAGAGCAAAAACATGCTAAAATAAGGAAAACAAATGTAAGCACCCTAAGTAAGAATGTTGAAAATTGCAGATAACAACAGCAAATCAAGATGAGCATTTGGACTCTCTTCTAAAATTTTGTAATGTACCTGTTGAATGCTCAAATTTGGTTCTTTTATTACAACTGAAAATAAACTGCTCCAGGCAACTTACTTCATATTATTAAAATAGATCAGGCTTCAAACTGAGAATCCTTTTTGTAATCAGATGCAGGAAGTCACTTAAATTATAATGGTTCCATCCTATTGTCTTTGTTAATTAAATATTTATAGAGTATGTAAACCAGTACTTTCCTCAATGGATGCTAAATATAGAGCTGTCTTTCCTTTTAAGTGGTTAACAATCTCTATGCCTTCCTTGAATCAACTGCAGAAATGGTACTGGAGATATATGAATGTTGTTTAAAAAATAACTCTTCTAATAATTTATCTTTGAAGATATAAAACTTAGACTAGCAAATAAAAAAAAAGGCACTACAATAGAGGTATAGAATGGAAAAGATGTAGTCAGAACTCATAGCAAGTGAACTCCAGGTTGATCTGTGCTCTCTCCATGTAGCCAGCAAGAAACTACTTCAACTACAAGGCAAAAATTCCTACAGTTAGATAATGTACTAGCAACCTAAACACTTCTTATCAGGAATCATCTTTGGCTTATGCCCTGAAGCACAGTAATTACATCCTCAGTCCTTGTTGCTAGATCTAGAACTCCAAGGTATTTAAGCATATGAAGTGATATGTTAAGCTCTAGGCCATATTAAAGCTTAACAGCATAGTAAAGTATCCATGTACTCCATATCACTATGTTTAATTGCTTTGAAGTCCCTATTATTTTTTTAAATTATGCTTAACTTTTAGGGACTACTCTGGTCTCTTAAAACATTCATGTAGCTCCCCAAAGTCTCCCACTGTGCCATGCACAGGGAGTTACTATGCTGTAAGTGCTATTTCAGAAGCATAGATTGAAAGAGCATTGACAGGTAAGCCCCCATCTCCCTGCACTACTCGGGGTTTGGGAGGTGAAAGTGTGTGGGTAAGTAGAAGAGCAGCAAGCAAAGAAGTGAGCCTGGGAAAGCAGAGAGGAACAATGTTCTTTCAATGTTTGCCTTCTAGTTTCCCATGACCCACATTAGCACTTCAATTTCTATTTGAATTTGCAACAAATTAAGTAAAGTTTCTCCAAACTGAGTTTATTTTGCCTATCACAGTATTTGGCAAATAATCTCCCTGTCTTCATCAGAAAACATTTTCCCTCCTTCCTGTTCTTCCCATTTTATCCGCTGATCCTGCTGAGGAGAGGTGGTAGGGGCTGAGCAGCTGGGTGCGAGTATGGCTGATAGCCATGGCTAAACCACGACATTGTTGCAGTACCTAGTACATACTTTCCCATCCTCTCCTTTTAAAAAACATGGGTTTGAGTTTTATTCATTATATATTTACTTTGAAAAAGAATGCACTAAATATAAAGAGACTGACAAACTGAAATGAAACACGAAACACATTAGAAATAAAACCATCTTACGAAAGCAAGCACTGTTGTTCTCTTCTGTTTAATTAACTGCATATTCCCTATTAAAAAAAAAAAAGAAGTCTGAAGATTTAAAAAATACAAAGCCAACGCAAACTATAAGCTTACTCACTCAGATGCCCTGATGGGGATCAATGACTCCAGTTCAGCTTGAAAAGTTACCATGACCTAATTATTCCAGTTCTGAGCTCTGTGGAGAAATTGGCTTTCACATAGGTCCACCTGAAAGGGCTGCTGGCTTTAAGTGGGCATGAACTGGTATTAAGCAGCTTGATTTTAATCTTCTGTAAGAAGTGCACAACAAAACATGATTCTAACCTCTTTCTGACCCAAATCAACATAACAGTTTCCTTTAACAGAGAAGACAGGGAACACTCACTTTTGGATGAGTAACTAAAAGTGCTAAGATCCTGATAAATACAGAGATACAATCTTGAATTAGCTACGTAGGTGCTTTCTTGCTTTATAATTGAGAATTCTGCAAGACCAAAGACTGTAACCTTACACATTTCTAGCCAAACCTCCTTATATTTATAACTCCTTAGATACTATAATCCATTGGAATAGATAATAAAGCTTTTATTTATATGCTGCATTGGTAATATTTATAGACTGTACTAGCAATAAATCTAATCGTGATCATGCACACATTGATTATGTCCTACTTCTCACACCTGGCTGAACACTCCCTCAACTCCTCTGCTACACCCCCTGGTCCACTGAGTCCCTGACTGAGGGAAAGGTTACAGAGGTTCCACGCAACAGCCTCAAGCCACAGCAGAGATGTCTGTATAACATAGATGTATCCTGGAGGAAACTGGGATACCAGCGATTCAGCCTTCTAGGACAGAAAGCTTGTCTTATGCTGCACAGACCGAGCACTATGCTGGGGGGAGGTAGGGTTCAGCTCACTTGTCTTAGACTGTCTAGAAGTTAGGCATGTAAATCCAAGTTTGTTTTCTAGACCAAGCCTATACATGATGGTGACAGAGAAGCATTAAAAACAGAGAAGATGAATCACACTTTCACCGAGTACAGATGAAAAAGAGTTGGAAAATTATCTTACCAAACCTATCTTCTACAAAATCATCTCTGTGTAACAGAAATATTTCCCTTCTGACCAAAGCTGCCTTCATGCTCAGTTTAGAGGTCTTCTTTCTCCTTTAACTGATTTGCCCTGATTTGCCCAGAACCAGCCTGACAGCATCAGCCCACTAACACAGCAGGAAGCTCCACAGAGCTACTAACCTCAGCATGACGTTTTTTCCAAGCTATACATCAGAAGTGACAGAGTTTGCTTGCATTGCAGGATCTTCCATTGCTTACCAGAAACGTCTAATAACCTGCAAGAAATCATGGAGGAAAGTCCCCGCAAAAAGCAAAGTTAACTCTACTACAACCTGGTTTTATTACCTATAAGAATTCTCTTGCATACTGCTTGTATCTGTGTTTTCTTTAATCAAAACTCAGATAAAGCACAGGTTTTAACATGTCTGTGGAAACTAAACAAGAGTTTAAGAGGCAATTTATAGTAACATCTCGGGAGGCATTCATGAACATTCTTAAATCAAACAATTTTCATTGGTACACAATCACACTGTCTGATTCCGTATTTTGTTACTCAAATAATTTCTTCAAATTACAGCTGAGATTAGTTCCAACAGAAGAAGGAAAGGTTTTGGCTGTCCATCCTAATAAACCAGCTGAATTTGTTATTCAGCTTCATTTTGAACACAGAAAGTCAAATACCTATATCTTCAATAAGCATGTACTAATAACTACTGTGGTATTAGTAGTCTGCAAAGATCTGCATAAACATAGGCAAGCCATTAAAATTTTGAATACATCTCTTCCATCACTGAAGACAGAACCAGCATGCAACAGATGCTATTTCAATTTTTTGAAAGCTGAAATTACAAGCAAGGTGAAGTGATGCCTTTATCAAAGTATGAAAGTGGATGAATTGAATACTAAATTCTAAATTATTAATAGCTGTCTAGTGACATGTTTCAGTATCCACTTTGAGCCTCTTTTCCCCCCCTCCACTGAACAAGTACCATGTTGCTTGCTCTCCAGGCCTTTGTCATCTAGAGATGCAACTTGGAATCACAGTGCTTGTATTTATTTTTCTTCTCCTTGACCTCTTACTCGATTTCTGATTGCTGACAATGCTTGACTATGCACTAGAGGTCCCTGATGTAACAAAACATTTTCCAACAGACTAAATCACCTTGGAAATTACAGGCAATTGAGCTGTCTTCGAGGAACCAGAAACATTGGCAGAGCACATCACCTGAAATGGAGCAGCTGACCATTTTGCACAGCAGCACTAATAGAGTATTTCATCTCAACAACAGACTGAGAATAGCTTAGTGATTTGCATTGCATCTATTTAAATTAAATTTAAAATGCTAAGCGAGCACATCTTTTGGACACAACATCCATTCATCAGTCTGTGCCATTTTACGGACAGCAAGCCCTGCTATTCCATCAGTTAATAGTCTTGCACTATTCAATGTTCATTGGTGCCACTAGCTAATTTTACTGCCCATTTCTATCTTGCTTATATGAAACTGCTATGTGTAGCAGGGCAAGAAACAAGCCAAGCAATACTGACACAGCATACATGGAGTAATACTGCTAAATTAAATATGACTTATTAGGACAATCACATTGGTATGAAGCCTACTGTGTTTCAAATAAAATAAATACTACAAAAAATAGAATTTCTGCAATAATGAGGTTGACCCAGCTGAAGCAGCACTGAAATCAATGCTAACACTCTCTACACATGCCAAGTCAGAGCAGCTCTTCAGCCAAGCAAAAACCACATTTGTAGCTTTTCAGGTGATTTCCTGATGTGCAAACTCCCATCTTTCAGAATGTTCAGTAATGTGTGCTCAGATAGGTCAGGCCTGAGCTGGGCGTGACAAGCCAAGTCAATGCAATTTTACTGGTGAAAGTGTGCCTGTCCCTGCAAATCACACTTTAGTTAGTGATGTGGCCTTTAATTGGTTAAAAGTGAACAAAGATGAGATTTATAAGGTCATGGCTTCAGCTTGTAGTCAGTGCTGTGTTGCAGCACTATGTCTCAGCATACTCTACTGCATAGGCCACACACTTGAGATAGCTATGAAACACAGTCTAAAGTAACACCATATCGCATCAGGAGGCTTCAGCTGTCTGCCTAGACAAACTGACATCATCAGCCTCCAAAGGCTGCAGGTGTCTGCCAGTGTCTGCTCTTCTGGCCCAGCCTTTTCTACTCTTCCTGGTTAATGCACTGCACCTGTGTGCTCTACACCCAGCACTCCATGTCTCACTAAGTTTCATGCTATTCACCGGCTTTCCCTTGCTGTAGCCCATTGGGTGCGAGGCTAAGCCACAGCCCCACTCCCAAGTATCACAAACCGGGTACCTACAGCACTGTACAGAAGCACTGGTCCACAAAGCTAAAACCTCCAGAAACTTTTATGGTTAAGGGATACTGCATTCTCTATCACTAAACCATATGTGCCACATGGAAAGCAAAGAGGAAAACAACTATCTTCTCTTGTCACTGCAACCTTTCCTGCAGCCCAGGCTAGCTCGGTGGAGTTTGTCTCAAGGTGGCAGTGACAAGACACTGTCGGCTAGAGAGCACTCTGAGGCACTCTGAGGCACAGATAGGTCCAACGACAGAGAACCGATAAAAGAAGCAGAGGGAGTCTCTTGTTGCCTTAAATCCGACCCAGTTTATTGGGAACGAGAACTGAACTGAAGACCAACGAACAAGCAAAAAGGCAGGCTAGCAGGAGTGAGGAACACCAGGTGCACAGGGGCTTTTAAACAGTAACCGCCCATGGGGTGGCTACCTCGGGAAAACCAATCACTGACAAATAAAGGAGGGGCAAAAGGAATTACATAGCCTTAAGAGAACCAATTAGGGAAAGGGAAGGAGGGGGGTAGGTCACGAGCACCAATGGTGCGTTGAGGAAAGAGGGAGACCCCTGCAGGGCCAGGGAGGCATTGACTGGGTGAAGGGTTGAGGGACAAGGAATCTTCTGGAAAGAGGGGCTGGGGAACCTTGACGGACAGCATTTGGGACAAGCCTAGGAGGAGGGAACAACATGACAGACAGGAACAAAGGCGGGAATTTTGCGGACCAAATCATTTTACACAACATAATAGGGGAAAGGTCAAAACCATTTGGCACTAACAAATAACAGGTTGCAACACTCACTTTCTTAGCAGTCGTATCTGCTGACGCAATAGATGCCAGCTGATGTGAGTCTAATGTTTAGTGGAAGCAAACCACAAATATCTTACTCATGCTTATCTCCCCAGGAAACACAAAACCCCATGCCAGCCTAGCCTCAGTGTTTGCCACAGACAAATGCCCCTACAAAATGCTAATCTACTTGTTCTGCCTTTCCACAGTTCCATTTTCCTTGCAATTAGGCAGAGAAGATCTGGGATGCCCTGATAGAAGATCAGCACTGGAAGTTTAACCCCTTGTCTTCTCTCCTCTTTCTTTTGAAAACCTACCCATGCCATTTCCTCTCAAGTCTTGATTATTTCTATTACTCTGATCACTTTCTAAGTAGGAGGATAGACAAAAAAAGCTTGGAGGGAAAAACCCCAACAAATCCAAACAAAACCCAATCCCCGGAGTTCTTTCTGGCTTTATTACTTCTACCTAAAAGACTTCAGGAGGGCACTGATGCCACCTATGATACTTTTATTTCTACTCTATCAGTCCTTCTATGTTATGATGCTGGCAGGGAGACTATGGCAAGCACATACAACTTCAAACTGTTAAGGAGCAATACAGATTTTTTTTTCTTTTTCACGCAAGTAACTCAAGCTAATCTACTAATAAACAGATTATTTGCACTTTCAACTATTAAACAAGCTATTTCACTGAGTCTGGTGAGTTTGTGGCTTCAGTTTCTTTATTCAGGAGTTATGGGGCAGCTCATCCATAGAAGTGACTGACACTGCTGTTGTCATCCCTCACTCACTAAAGATTTTGATAAGTAGAGTACCTGGAAGCCCTAAAGAGATTAATTCAAGAACTGAAAAAACCTACTTGACAGGGAGGGGCACCAGGAAGTTAATCCACCTAATTTGACAAAGAAAAGTTTACACAAAAGTATTTTTAGTGTTTGAATAACATAGCTCTGCTATTCCCAGATAACTGGTCCTCAGAATAAAAACCACATGGAAGCACAGACAAGCCAGTCAAGATGAACTGCTCATGATGGCTGTTAACCATGAATATAACTGACCAAGTTTTACACTGGGTCCAATTGACCAAACTGCCCTGTTGAAATTCAATTATTTTTTTCCAGAGATGCTCTTGATGTTCTACCTAGGTCACTGCAGTCGTCTCTGACCTTGACATCTTTGTGTACTGGCTGGCAATTTCTTTATCTCAGCTGCAGGGATGCTAATCTTCATGAGGGGTTGATCACCAGCTGAATACCTGCTTGTGCCCTTGGGCTAAGTGCAGAGAAATAACAGACAGAAGTTAAGAGGATCTAGACTGATGGAAACAAATGAAAGTCTAAATATAAAACTTGTTACTGTGATCCACACAAGCTGCATTTTTCCCCTGCCTGCTTCTAGGTTCTGCATTACAGAGATTGCTGTTGGTATGTTGGTTAGAGAAGCAGGACTTCAAGGGTTGGATATGGGCACGTTCTGCATATGGCAATGTCCTTACACATTCACTGCCCTTTGAAGAAATTGTAAGAACTAAGGAACTATAAACAGGAGGGAGCTACAGCCCCATCTGCTTTATTTACAGTATAACCACTTTGGAAAAAAATAAAAAATCTTAGTGTAGTTTGAACTACAGCTGAGGAGATTTGATTTTATATTTTGTGTCTGCCATGTGGAAGGTCAGGAGAGAGAAATACAATTTCCAGCTGCTGTGTCTCCATACACCCTCAACACAAAAAGCTTGTGAACCTTTCTTCAGCACCATCATGTTATCCACCTTCATCAGTCAACATCTCACAGTAACCCCACTTTAGCCAGTTTTGGACAAAAGCTTTACCTTTTAATTTAAATACTGTATTTTCTGGATAATATATACTGGATTTAAATACTGTATTTTCCCATAAGCAGGTCCTATCCCATATTCTTTCAAGAAGCTTCAACTCTCCCAAGGTTAGAGCCAATCACCTTATAAAAGGTAAAATGAAGCTAATCAAGATCATTGGGGATATCAGTCTTATCAGCAGTTTGCCAGATTTGTTTAAGCATTAGGTGGATATCACAGCACACAGGCTGATCACACATGTGCAAGTACAGTGCCTAGTAAAAGCGGCTGGTCACATAAGCTGCACCAGCCTACTGCAGTGAAATTTCAGTAGCCTTTGTTGTCTGGAAAGCATGGGATAAGATCCCCACACTAAATCCTTTGTGTACAGTAATGTCAGAACCTGCAAAGACTGCACTTCCTCCATGTAACACAGTAGTGCTGAATGTCTCTTGACCTTCAGACACAGGGAGCTCCCTATATTCACTTCCATGTTGGCTACCTACCTACTTTTTGCCTGTCCAGACTTGTAGTGGATTTATTTCAGCAGGCCGGATGGATTCCTCATGGTGTTTTGATGAGTCAAAAGGAGCAGAGAGCTAATTTAGGATCATCTGAGATGCTGGCAGAGCCACCTTTTTTACTGCCATGGCCACGAAACAATATAAACTAGACGAAAACCACCTACACTTCTATAAGGACAGCCTGGACCCCTCCTCACACAGCTCAGAATTTTGTGCACCCTCATGTTGTCTCAGGTCTTAGTTTTGCAAGTAACATGCAGGGCTGTCAATATTTGTCCTCCAGAGTATTCATTATACACTGAACATGGTTGGGATCCTGTTCAAGTCATCAAATCTCAGAGCTTGCCTCAGCCTCATCACTTCTCAAACTTCTTTCTCATAATATTTTAAAGAATATATTTAACTCCAATTTCCCTTTGAGGGTGGACATGGGGAGGTGAGGATATGACACATAACTGTATGTACATGATTTCAAATTGGTTATAGGTACTGTATTTTTCAATGAGCCTTCATAATACCCTGCATTTTCAGTGTGGCCCACCTCATGATGATTATAAAGAACTCCAGACACAATAATAAGTCTAAGAAGTGCTTTGCATTTGTAATGAATCCTAAGGGAGGAAACATGATTCATTCTGTAAAACATAGATGGCAATAGCCACATCCTCAATCCCAAAGGCCAAAGTGTAGTTACAAGCACCCAGCTCATAAGTGACGTTCTTTACAGAACTATTTTTAGAGTTAGTTTTTCTTGCTCCAAGGAGCAAAACAGTGTTCTTAAAATTCAGATTTTAAATAAAATGTTCTTTTAGAGGTCCTAGTTGCCTTTTGATGGATAGACACTCATCTATGTTAGAATAAAAACACCTTTGTCAGAGCACTGTATTTTATTTCTTTGTTTTTTGAGTAGCTCCTGCTGGACACAGGAATTTTTCCCAGCATAGCAGCTCTGCCGGCACAGAGGGGAGGATCTGAAGACAGCATGTGCGTTTTCTGTGCATTCAATCTTACTTTAAGACAGCCAAGTAAACAAGCAAATGCCAGTTCCCCGTAAGCAATGTACATTACCGGTCTCTGCTATGAACAGCTTCTCACTAATGTGAATAAAGATCCGCCTTTCCTCATTCTCAGCCAAGAGGTCAGGACTTGCACCTTCACTTGCTATATATAGATTTAAATTAGAGGTATTAATTGAGCCTATACAAACAATGACTGAGAACAACTAAAATTTGAGGCCCCTGGTGATCTTTGATGACAGAAGGGGTGGTATTGATGACATTAAATATGACTGGTTTATGTTTCCATTTGTAGAGGTCATTCGTCTCCCTCTTCTCCCAAATGGGGGAGATACTCCTTTTTTTCTAAAGGAACAGCTGGTTACCCTCCACCATAGCCTTTTGTTCCCAAGAACTTACTTTATTCTGTCCATATGTTCCTGTGCTTTATGGATGTCCTAGGGTGACTTTATGATGCTTGTATCCCCAACAGTCTGTTCTGTGTATGCTGGATGTTATATTCTGTGCCTTCAAGACGGATTCTGAGAGCGAAGGCGGGGAGAAGAAGAAGCACAGAGTTTGTTATCAGAGACTGCAGTGACTCCTCCACACTCTGCCCTGGACTGTGTTATCTGGGCACAGACGGAGCAGAACAGAGCTCTCCTTTGCTTTTTAGTTAGTGTTAGCTAGCTGAAGCAGAGAAGCCTTCCCTGGATTGTTTTCCTCTCCCTCTCCTTGGAACTGTTGGAACCTGCTCCGGACGGGGACTCAGGGAAGCACCGAGAGCTTTGGGCACTTTGTGGCCCACACGCACTGGGCCTGCTCTGGGCAGCGGCCTTGCCAGTGCCAGAGGGACTGACAACGGAGCGACCCCCACAGGAGAGACTTTCTGAATTTGTCATCTCGTCAGAGTGGTGAATGAGTTTTGTAACCTGATATTGTTCATTTTTGTGTGGGGGGGAGTGCTTTGCCTGTTAAATAGACAGGTTTTTTCCACCTCTTTCTGAGGAAATTTTTTCTCAAACCGGTTGTGGGGAGGGGCTGTGTGGTTTGTTTTCTGGGGAGATCCACTTTTGGAGGTTTTTTCTCCCAAATTTGCCCTAAACCAGGACAATGGGTTATATTTTCCTGTATTTCATTGGTTATTTCAAATCTGCTCACAGGAAAGACAGCTTTAAAACCATTTATTCTTCCAGCTTTTTCTTTCTAATTTGCATTTTTTTTCCTAAAGACCTATCACATATATAAAACAGGCAGGTTAGCAGCAGGTAGGAAATGTTTGCATTTAGTTTTTATTTGCTATCAGACTGCATCTGCTCCCCTTTTCAGAATTAAGCAAGGTGCCCAGAAATAATAACAAAACCAACAGGAACAAAACAACCCTCTCTTGTTTGCTCTGCCTATTAGAGGGTGTTATATTCCTCAGCCCCACTTAGGCCAGCTGTGACTACTGCAGTTCAGTTCCCTGCAGACTTTGCTGACCACACAGCACTCTGTGTGGCCTCACATCTCACCACCATGACACAGAAAGCAAATCCAGCTGTTTCTATCCCGTATCTTCTCATACTCTAAAAATATCACTGTGAGGTTTTGGAGTTTAAAGCACGCTAACTGTTCTCTGCTGGCCTTGATCGTAAGTGTTATACTTACAATACAATTAAACTAATTATCATTTCACAGTTGTTCTCCTAAACACAAAGTTAAAATGCCCCTTTTATTTCAAAATAAGTATAAAGAACGTAACATTTTCTGAAATTCATTGTGTTCAAAACTAAAGATTCATTCTAGATGTATGTTAAGGTTTATGATTCATCCCATTATAGCTAGTACAGATTCTCTCAAAGGAAGAAGACAATGTTCAGAACTAAAACCTCCTTCCTTTATCCCTCCTGCTTTTGTAAGAGCCAGCATTTACACTTAGCTAAAGGGCAAGAGCATCATTGCTCCTGCAGATAAGTGCTCCCTGAGCCCATTTATCTCCACCTAATAATCCAATTTTCCTGGATGTACTTGACTCCAGTAGGAATGCAATTCACGGAGCAACTGCAGAAGGCAGTTCTTAAGGGACTCATCATATTACACAGAGACAGGCATTTTAAATAGAGAACATATTCTGCCAGAGTGAGGTACACTCATGCAGCCTGTTTCAGTGACAGGGCAATACTATGGCTTGCTTTATTTCACAACTCCCACTTAAAAAGCAAGCAGCACAAAAGCTGTTTACTCTTTCATGGATTCATTTTACAGAATGCAGAGGCTGTAAACACTAATTTTGCTTTTGATTCTCATCCTACACCAAGTATAAAGAAAGTGAAAAAAAGACAGAAGTAAGAAAGAAAAAAATAAGAAAAATAGCTACTTACTGTTAAAACCATCACTCTCTTTTTTCTACTTACTTTGATTCAATGGCTTACATGTGTCTCACATCCAGAAAACATAGAAATATACCACAACAATCACTTTCACATAATACTTCTCTTCATATTCTTTCTTGAAAGGTTATGGAAAAGCATGACTTATTAATGCATAACCTTCCTCACTACCACCACTAAAAAACAACAACAACAAAACCCAAACAAAACCAAAAAACCTCAAACCAAATCCCAAACTCTGTTCTAGCCCACCGTATTTACTACCTCATAACCCAGCTCACATTATGCTTCTGGGGGAAGGATTTACATAATTAAGCATGTCACAGCACAAAAAGATTTGTGCTTTTAAGCAAGACCTCAGGAGCCAAGTAAATTTCTTACGAAACAGTATGATTTTAGTGAATTTTTGGGACCTAAGCAGAAATGTTTTTTAATTACAGTAAGAAGCCCTAAAGAGAAGAACTCCAAGAAAAAAGGTAGAGAATGAAACTGAATGTATAGGAGCCTGGAAAAAAAAAATCCCGGTACTCAGAAGTTGCAGGTCCGTTCCCTAAAACTCACTGCAATGACCTTCATGGTGGCAGTCCAGCACATGTGAGCGGACGAGGCTGGTCCAAGGGAGCCAGCTCAGCCCTCAGGGCTGACACCTGACCCAGCCATCTGCAGGGCTCACCTGCAGCTGTGCCAAGCTGCCCCTGGTTAACAACAGCTTCATTGACATCTGGCAGCAAAACACACTTGGTAACAAACAGCCAGGGAGGATTGGTAGCTGCTTTGCCACAGTCCCAGCAGCATCTGCCCCTGCTGAGCCCTTTTAGGGACATTCTCTAGAGCAAAATCCCCCACAAAATTTACTTCAGCTTACGCACACGAGGCTGGGTGTTGTCTCCCTTACCTTCTCTCTGCTCAGGCAAGGCCTGAACCTTTCACTGCAGTTCCTTCATGCACTCTAGCTACCAAATTCACCTGCCTACAGATCAAGCTCTTGCTTTTCTGTAGCAAAAACTTCTTCAGCTGCTTCTTGCATGGAGACCCTGCTGTAGCTCATCTTCACAGAATCATACAATCATTTAGGTTGGAAAAGACCTTAATATTGAGAACTTTAATTGAGTCTGACATTATCCATATTCCAAAATACCCTTTGGAGGTAGGAGAATCTAAGAAATATTGCTGTGATTTAACACCACTGTCAGAGCTGTTGTGGCAGATCCGGGGAAAAAGTCTTTTTAAGAACGCCAAGAGATGATGACCATTCCTGGCACGTGCGCAGAGTCCCTTGATCTCCCACTTGCACCTTCCAAACCTGAATTACTGATTTTTCCTCCTTGAATCAAAAGGTTTTTCTATTATCTTGGAAAACTGATGTTGCCATGGTATCCCAGCACTTTAAAGCCAGACCTGAATTTATGTGACTTTTCCTGAAGATGAGGAAGGGGATTTGTCTGCATTTACCAAGAACAGCACCAACGAAGAAACATGTCCAGTGCTCAGCAGCCCTGGAAGTGCTGGGGTATATCCATGGGTGCAAGCACCCTTCCAGCACATTTGAGAACCTGGTCAAAACAATGCTTGGGCTGAGTGCTGGAAGGAGCTGGAAGCAGCAGAGTTACCCTTACATTTACATTATGTGTGGGAGCTAATACAAAGAAACTTAGAATGAAGTGTTGACTCATAATGACACTAATGCAAAACCTGCTCCTAAAACAAAACCAGTTCATTTTTGCTGGCCTTTCCATGTCTTGACAAGAAATGAGAGAAACAGAGCATTTAGTTGATTCTTGTGCAAACAAAAAAGCTTTCATCCACCTCACATCTTTGCTGACAGGATGAAAATGCATGCCCTTTCTTAAAATTCAGTTTGGAAGTACTCAGCAGTGATGCCTGAAGATTTTTGCTTTTCATATATTTTTCAAATACTTGTAGTTTTGTAGACTGTTAATACATAGTTATATAACTTCTAGTACTTTTCCTGCCCTTTCTCTCACATTTTAGAACAATAAGCTAGCCCTGTCTAAGGCATTTCTGAAATTTTGTTTAGTCTTATTTTCAGTAAGAGGAATTCTAACAAGGACACTGTTTTGCACTAGACCTTAGAAGACATAACAAGAAAAAGGGCAAAGGCATCCCTGGAACAACTCCAAGGTGCAGACCCCAAGGATGGGTTGCTGGGGCAACTGGTCTCTTATCAGATGTATCTGCTAGATATACTAATTAATTAACCATATAAAATTTGTAGAAAATCAATTGTATATGTGCCCAGAGCTGTGTTTGTGCATCTGAAAGTTTTCATTAAAGATCTGCTTTTAATATTAGCACTCTTAATATCATTTGGAAAGTTTTTGTCTTTGATTCGAGGCAACAGCAGTCACCAACCTGTCTCAGACACATGCTTCTTCTGGCCCCCAAAAGGCACATGCCTGGGGCTGCCTGCTCCTTCTCTCTAGCACTGCCTCTCCCCTCGCCAGCAAGCTGGGCTCTGCAGATCTCAGGAAAGTAGAACTGTCTCCTGAGTTTCTGGACATCACTTCTTCTGAACCTAGACATAAACATTGAAGCTGCCACATGGTCTGCAGAGCACTGACTCATTGGAACATAAGATTTACTGCTGCCCAATAATAGAGTAACATTTCTACATAAGTGAGCCGTTTAACAGAAATTTCATTAGAGAGAAAGGTCACCTTTCTAATATCCCCTATAAATCCAGCAGTACCACAGACATATTTTTACATCTGAGGAATGGCATTATAACTTCACTTGAATGTCACAGCAACACACACTGTGTTGTAGTGCAAGCAATGCAGGTGAAAGAAGAATTTCCTTCCATCCAAGGCAGTGATTTTCCCTTTGTGGTAACAGTTAATTTTTTTTTTTGTCTCTGCCATTTTATCTCATGGTTTTATACTGCTCAGCCTTAGTCGTAGAACTGTGGTGGTTTTATTTTGGAAACTCATGTGGGCAGAACAACCTCAGCAAAGCTAAAATAGATACATTGATTTTTTAGCTTGGGGAGTAGTGGCTGCCTCTGAGTGTTTTCCTGCTAGTGGCTTGTGCTGTCTCTTGCCTTCTTGCCTGCCCTTTCATTTTAATGGCAAGACCCATAGAAGAGGAAAATAGTTTGTTTCCCATCAAGAGCATACTGTACACAAAATTAATGCTGACAAAATTGTCTGTTACTCAGTCTATTTGATGACAGCCTTAAGTTTAGGGTGTTGCAGATTGTTTCCTTTGGTAGCTCATGCATGCATTAAAACTATCAGCTTTTATGTTTCTCTTAAAGTTTACGGAAGACAGAATAGCTGTAGGAAGGTCTGTGTATGCAGACTTATCTGCAGCCTTGGTAACCCCTCTCTCCCTTGCTTAGGACCTATCATGGCAGTCACAGAGCAGGCTTAGAATAAATGACTGAATTTCTTTCCTCTAAAGGTGCTCACTTCCTTTCTCAACATATTTAAAGCTTATTTCTAGTTAGGAGACATTACCATATCGGAGATGCTATTAATATCTGAGCTGTTCAAACCATCACTATTGTTAGTATTTCCCACTAGAGGGATGGAGGTAGCCAATCCCAGTAATGCAGCCAAAGTCAAATACAATCAATTACAGACATAGGAATGAAACTTTTATGTCCTGAGTCCTTATCCTTGCTCCTTGAAGGCTCTGTTTTGACCTAATAAATCAGTAAAATGAGAAAGCTTGGTCTGAATGCATTGTGGCCTGTGAACAGCCCACACAGACAGCTCCCAGGTGAAAGGGACAAGGCTGCTGCTGCTGCCTGTTGCTGCAAGCAGCACCTTCCTTCTCCTCTCATCCCTGCTGAGTGTGGGAGATGCTGTTTAGCACAGGCACATCACTTAGAAAGTGATGCTGCAGGCTGATTTACTGGAGAGTGAAGCCTCTTCATGCTGTTTATCCTCACTAGTTTTTATTTTAAACAGATCTTGTTAAACTGTTAAACAGTCCTCAAACTCCTGCTTAAATGAACTGGCTGAACTTAATACTGACTTTCTGTTCACTGTATTTTCTTTCTGCTCTTCTTATACTTGGAGATAAACTTGGATCCCATAATCATGCATGCAGTTCTTCTTCCCTCACACAGCTGTTGAGCATCCTTTCAGAAGGCCATTAGATGCCAACTTAATGTTGAAAAGAAGTTATTTAGCAATTGTCCATAATGAGGTCACGGTCTCAAAACCTCTGTAAAGGCAGATCAAATGTCATAGACTTGTCTACAAGTACGGCAAACTGAAGCTTAAGGGTGATAATGTTTAAGGTGTTTCTGGTCCAGCCTGCTCTGATGGGGCTTTCTCTAGGACAGCTGTTGAAGGGGGATGATATTATGATGTTTTTTGTTTTTTATCACAAAAATATTCTATTCTATTCTATTCTATTCTATTCTATTCCTGGGATAGCTCATCAAGTTACAACCAGGCTTTGAACGGGATTATAGGCAGCGTGTAGGAAATCTTGTCTTAGCTTGTCCTTGCTGTCAAACTGAGTCCAAAGCCTTCAGTGAGATGCTGTTCATCATCTTCAGGGGAAACCCTCCCCTAAGCATTAGAGACTAGGAGAGGAAACACATAAACCCCTCCTCCCAAACACACACTCTACCCCTCAGTGTTCAAAGCTCCTGTATATCTTTATTCTAATGTATATCAAGGCTTTTAACTAGTAACAATACAGAAAGTTGTCACATAAATTAATTGGCCTTCTGGGAGACTTGCATAGGTGCTTTTGAAGCAGTAGAAGCAAATTTACAATGGCTTATCACTAATGTAAGAGAAGTGATGATGTTTTCTGTTTACTTGGTTGCAACTAACATGGTACTGTATTAATTTACTTCTTAGCTTAGGATGTTTGTAAACTTAGTAGTAAGGATATTTTAATAGAAGAATATTAGTAGGCCAGAGCATATTAGCATTTAATTAACAGTAACATTAATATTTCTATATCTGTCATATGGGACTATAAAAAGATAAACCTAACTCCCAGAATAAAGTATACTTTGCACCATTGACTGCCAGATACTAACAGCTAGATGAGTTTGATGGATTAAAGTAATGAAAGAATATGTTATGATCACAGGGATTAGTTGCCAACAATAAGATCCTGGGAATCAGTATTTTTGGCCATTGTTCCCACACCAGCCATGTCCTGTGTCTGGAGCTACATGGTATAGATTTTCTTTCCTGGAGCACTTAGCTGTTTTTCCCTAATACAGTTGGTTAAATTTCTTTTTTTTACTCTTTTTTATTTTTTCCTTTTTTTCCCTTTTTTTTAAATATGCAAAGCACACAATGTTTTCTATAACTTAAGTGAGGATGTTAGCATCAGAAATAGAGAAAGCAGTATACCCTGGGAATTTAATTGTCATGTAGTTCTTAAAAATGGTGTTTTCAGAGAGGACATATGAATGGAAAATGGAATGAAAATTCTGCAGCCAGAGAGGGGAGGCCAAGGTCACCAAATTCAGGATGGATCCTGAAGGTTGTGTCCCCTGTGAGGATGGTGTGGGGCAGAGGGTCAGGTTAGGACCTCTCAGGCCTCTTACCTACCTGCAAGGCAGTTCTTCCAGCTCAGGACATCCAGCCATTTTGTCCACTGTGGTTATGACTTTGCAGTTTCTATTAGAGGATGGTGGCTGCTGTTCACATTCACCAAGGTGAAATTTCTGGTGGCAGGCATTTGTCTTGACATCAGCCCAGATTTCTTTAATCAGCTTATTTTATTTTTTTTTTAGTAAGAAAAGCTGCTAGTCTCTTCATGCTACAACTAATGTCATATCTAGGGGGAAGTTACATACTATACTTTGCACTGAGCTACTGCCCTACCACAGCTGAAATGTGAGCTCCCTATCTGAGATGCACCATCTGGAGTTGTCATCTGCTCCTCTGATGAGCTAATTCACCAAAGTAACAGAAGAATAGCCCTGAACAGGTAGTAAACACAAACCAGAGTGACAGTAGGACAGTGGAGGAGCCAAGATGCCCTGGCAGCTGTAAGAGGAGGTACAACTGGGGACAGAACCTTTTCAGTGGCCGCTACTGCAGATCTGCTCAGCCCCAACGATATAATGTGACGTTCACACCACTTTTTCTGCAGTGCTTAGCTGAAGTGGGGAGATGTTATTCTCTTCTCCTGACAGGGCAGATAGAGCTTCCCATGGGATGAAGGAACCATCCTTTCACTCAGTGGTAGAAATTTTTGAAGCCACATGAACCTGTGTGTGGCTGGCCCTAGGACTACTTAGTAAACACCAAGATGTCAGCATGTGTCACTGGGATGAAAGCCAGACAGAAATCACCCCATCTATGCATGTAGGCTCTCAGAGAGCTGTCAGAACAGATTAATGTTTGTTTGTTACCTGCCTAGATATTATGGTTTCAGGCCTTCTTGGAAGACTGTCATGAATTAAAAAAACAAAGAATCCACAGAGTTCAATTATGTTACCCTTCCCTCTTGTTTGTGGGGAAGAGGTAAATGGGCTCTGTGAGTGAAAGCCCAGAGATAGTCAATAGCAAGGAAACTCTGCAGAGAAAATAGTGCGCACTCCTCAAGTGTGTGGGGGGCACAGCCCCAAGGCAGTTGTGCTGACTGGCAAGTCAAGTACTCAGAGAATACTCTGGTAACCTTTGGTGGCCAGGTGACTGTGTTAGCCACTTCTTTTATTGACACTCCAGCAAACTGTCTCCAAATGAACCACTAGCCACATTTAGAGCCCTTCATAAATGAGCATAACAGAGTATCTGAATTTGAACTGTGGGTGTTTTTCAGGTCAGAAGCAATCTGGTGCTTTTGTTCTATTTCTTGCTTTGCATTTTAAACACAGCTTGTTTTGTGCTTTGCTTGGTATAGTAGCAACTATCATAAGATGAAGCCTGTTCTCACCTCTGTCTGACAGACTGTTCATTCACAGAGAAGAATTCCCTAAGTTTGGAGACTCATTTGCTGCTGGGTGTACTGAGCCTGGCTGGGTGCTGTGCTTTGGACTGGAGACTAAAGAAGTTGATAACTCACCAGTAGCAGCTACTGCTAAACTGCCTACACAGTGCCAAAGTATTTTCTCTTTCTTATTCTGTCTCACAGCTGTAAGTGGGCAAGAAGCTGGAGATGCACAGATGGGACAGCTGACCCCACCTGGCCAAAGGATATCCCATACGTATTGTGTCATGGTCAGCAGCAAAAGCTCAGGGAAGAGGAGGAAGAGAATAACTGTGGTGACAAATAACCATCATGCATGCTGAGGCCATGCTTTCCAGGAGGCAGCTAAATGTCTACCTTCCTGATGGGAAATAGTGGATTAATCCTTATTTTGCTTTGTTTTCACACACAGCTTTTGCTTTCCCTATAAAACCGATTTTAGCTTGCTCCGCAAGTTTGTGGGCTGCAGATGACCCAGCACACTAGGTCAAGAAAAATCTGAGCTAAATTGGCTGGGACTACATTGAATCAGACTCAGTGGATAATAAATATTTTCTTTTTTTAGGAAAATACTTTGGGTGTGCCTTTAGACAAACACTAAATTGAACATGTAACACAGACTGTGAATGCTATAGCAGGGAGTCACTCAGAGAGGGGGCTCTGGGTTAGAGATAAGAGAGATTGACCATTGAAAATATTTAACTCATCTGCATTGTACCATATGGTCATTGGTTTCAGCTTTTACCTCCTTAAAATAATGAGTCTTTGAGGTATCTTTATTTTGTCTTTATTCTTCAGTCAAACAATACCATCACTGAATTGAAGAACGAGGTTACTGGTTGAAATACAAGTGCAGTGTGAGACAAATATGGAAGATAACACTTTGCAAATAAATTAATACAGAATAATTATCTTTGCATAGTTCAGAAGAGAAAAGTAGGAGGCAGCAGTGCGCACGTGCTGTGAACTCACACACACCATCATAAAAACCCAAGTTCCTAGGTGAACTCTTGCAGCTGCAAAGAAAACAAACCAAACCAAAAATACCCCAAACCTTAGAGAGCACTAACTATTAAAAACCAGGCAGAAAGGGAACTAATAAGCATTTTTGTATTTTTCTTTTTTTTTTCCTTAACAGACCATGCTGCAGAAAGAGTGTTTTCTCCACAGACAGAGATGCTTTTAGATAATCTGCCTTGGCATCCCATATCCTGTCATACCCGACTGTGATGCTCCTTTGTTGCTGCCCATCTGAAGGCCTATTACGTTCTGTCCCTGCCGAAGCTGCTCTTCTGAAAATCCTCGTCGATTCTGCTGGGCTTTCCTGTCCAGATACACATCAAAAAAGCAACATACATGCATATCATCATTCTGTGTATGATCATGAAATCACACAGGGATTGTGATCATGAAAATCAATCTGAAATTTGCTTAGATTCCTTGTAATGCAATAAGTCATTTGGACCATCCCACGTGCTGGACAATACTGGCTGGGCTAATTGCTTTCCTGCAGATAGAAGTAATGCTCTAGTCAAACCTACAATACTTTAGACTTTCACTGTCCCCATTATTCCAGAACCCCAAGGGACTGCCCCAGAAGCTGTGACAGTAAACTATTTATGCAGTGTTGTATATAAGACACAAAATAGGGTTAATTTGTATTGAACCTATAGCTCTTAACAGCTATAGTCCATGGGGTCTGATCCATGAGACACTTACCTGTGCTGTACAAGTTGATACCCATCTAGAGCAACAGCAAAAACTGGTGTAATTTAACTCAGTGGAGTAAATAAAAGCTGAGTGTACCCAGAGCGGCCGTGGGTCAGAGAAGGGACTTGCTCATTTTTGCAGAGGGGACATTGGTTGTCTGGAGGACAGAACATTTGATTTGTTGCCATTTCCAGATCTCTCACCTCCTAAGCAATAGGCTTTGCCTTTTGCACCTGTGTCTTAACTGTATGACAGTCCTTTATCCTCTGTCAAAACATACTGACCACTTTTGTTCAGTGTCCCTGGTCTCAAAAGCCCTTTGGATCAATGAACCTTTGTTGGAGCATAAAAGGAGCCTTTTTCTCCCTGAAAATTGCACTGAAGGCCAAAGTGGCAGCTAAGAAGGACAAAAGTTTGCACTCTGCTGCCTCGCAAGAAACTGTTCATCTTGCATCCATCTTTCATTTCTACTAGGTGTGGAAAACAAGTGATTTACAATGGAGAAGGATCAGTCTGTTGTTATCAAATGAGCCACATGAATCGGCAGAGTCCCAGACTGAGGGAAGTTTTCCATCTAGCAGACCCTACTCCCACACGGGTAGAATCTATTTCCCTGCTGTGTCTGTTTGTCCTGTGATCAGGTTACAGGTTACGCTGCAATATGGCATCGAGTTACAAATCTCCTTTTCTTCCCCACCCCCCGCTAGATGAGAATACTAGATTAGGTACCTGTTGTGATTGAAACCATCAACGTGATCCTCTCTGTGAGGGTCAGATCCTGCACTGTGCTGACAATCCTGGCTCAAGTCTGAAAAAGCACCTAAACTCTCTGCTAGGCTCGGGGTGTTTAGGAAATCGCAGGAGACAAACTCATGTCCATGTGAAAGCCCAGCAAAGCAGAGTGGGGAGAAAGATCCACAGGACTGACCAGTCATTTTCCAGAATGACTCCTCAAGTGGTGAAATATAGACTAGTAAGAGGGCTTATAGAGGCCCACCACAGGCTCTCAGATCCCACAGCTCTTGCCAGAAAACTCACTGTTTTGGGGGAGGCACACAGAACTGTGGTGCCTCAGAAAGCAGGCCCCTCTTACCGCTGCTTAATTTCTTTTCCAGAATAATTACACAGGCAGCAAACTACTGCCAGGATCTCCTTGAGAGGATGTTTTTAGAACAACTCCTATTACCTAATTGAATCTCAGGATCACCATGTCTGCCTCTATTTTAATTAAAAAACCAGGAAACCATTCTACTGTTCTTTTCTCTTTCCTCTTAGAATTTTTTGCTATATTGATAAGTACTTCCACAGAAAGTCAAAAAGTAATTAAACAGGGTAAAAAATGAGAACTGCAAAGAAGAATTAAAAGGAGACACTAAAGGATAGCCTGGATATGCTAATAAAAGTTGATTACATGTATAGCTTGGATCATATAGTGTTATTTTTACCATCACAAGCCCCACATTTAATATATGATGTAAAATATTTGTATTTAGGTGGGTGGAAATGGCCTTAACTGAGACTAAGAAAAGAGGTGAAGGCAAGTTACTCACCTGCCATGTCTCACACTCAAGTTCTGTTTGGCCTGTTTGGCATCACTCTTACCTAAAACTGAGCCCACCAGATCTGTCAAATTTTTGTGCCAGCTTTACACTAGTGCTTGTGTTTGCCAAGCCACAGGATAACAAACAGCTATGGATCCACAAACCTTGCTATGCAAGGAGGGGGGCATCAGTCTGATGGCACTGGGTATGTGAGACACTGGCAATGTAAAGTTAAATGGCTTAGCTCAAGTGTGGCATTGTCCTAATCACTGTGATCCCTGCATGGATACTCTTACACCGCTTCATACTGGTCTCTCAATTTAACTTAAGGCGATTAAGAATCAGTCTGAAAGCCCTGAATTATGAGTAACACTGGCTGGCAGAGGGGGTTTGGTCTGCCCAAAGGGATAGGGAAGCTACTCAGAAAACAGCTCCTGACTGGCAACATGCCGTAACACCAGCTTTCCTTAAGGCAGTGACTGTAACATGGTATTTCACAGGGACTGCAATGGATATGGGTTGGCTATCCAAGTCGTAGGGGCTAGACAGACAGCTAGAAGAGAAGGGAGGTAATCACATCTTCATCCATGCCAATAAAAACTGTTCCCACCCACAATTAAGAGCCCAGATGAAAATTAATTTTTCCATGTGGGACTTTGTTTTAGTTACATAAAACAAATAAGTCTGTCTGGGTCATAGTGATTCAATATCTGGTTTATATTAAAGAATGTAACTGGATTTGAAATCAATTTTAAAGCTAATTATATTCCATAAATATAAATCTATTTGTGCAGTGTATTAAGTTAATGCAACCAGATTTCATAAAAATAATGCATAGGAGTTTGCATTTATTTACCTAAAATTCAAATCTCAGATTCAGTTTAACTAGCTCAGGGTTAAGACAAATGAAGTGAAGTTTGCTTTATTTTTGCTGAGCCTCACCTACACATCAGAAGATTCAAGCAAAGAAAAGACAAGCAGTCAGAACTCTTTTTGCTAACCTGCCGTCGACATTTCTGTGTAAGAGATACTCTTGGTGGCAGAAACTCATGTCAATAATATGCCTGTGGGGCAGGAGAGTAACTATGGGAGAATTTCCTTTTCTTCCTGTCCGTGCTTTACAGCCTCCCTAGCCAAAACAAATGGAATTTCAGAACAAATAAACAGCCTTGCCAAGACAGAGAATTCTTCACAGATAAGTGAAGATAAGTGCACCCCAAAAACAAAGAAGCCTAGGAAATTAAATAATTTTTGGTTTGATGAAAAAAGTAAAGAGACTTCTTGCCTTCTCTTTGCTCCATGAAGGGAGGGGTTCACAGACATCCTTAACAGCCTTGTCTTCCTTAGTCTTTCTGTCTGCTATCTGATGTGAGAGAGCAAACCTGATGATAAATGTACACTTTTCCTGCTTCCCTTCTCTAGCCTCCAGAGAGAAAAACCTATTACAAGGAAACTAGGGAAATATTCTTCCCTTCCTTTCCCTATACATTTCCTTAAAGCCTAAAGGCAGATGATATTACCAGCTTCCCAGAGAAGACAACTCTGAGCAGCCGAGCTCTGGACCTTACCTGTGGAACCAGGATGGATCTCCTTTGTAGCAGCCGTCATCCTTGGTGACCGCCAAACTGCCCAAAGCCATTAAGGTTCTCTGCACTGCTGCCATGTCCTTCCCTAGAAAGGCAGACAATGAAATTAATATAGGAAATCCTTGCATAACAAATAGCTTGGCACACTGAAAAAGTTATCCGATGTATTAACTAACTCTCCAAGGTCCCTGAAGATGTGCATTAATAGAATTATAAATGCTATTTTACCATTGCTGAAATGAAAGTACTGACATGCAAGAGCTTATTAAAAGCCAACAAAGGGATATAGTTAAAACAAAACTTAATTTTTCAGACATTTATAGGTTTCCAGGCCTTTGATTAATTTAATGCCTTCCTCCATATCATTTTAAGTCTATAGAATCCCTTTGACAAAATTTTCTCCTACGGAAATAATCTCTTATTTTGCTATACAAATAATAGTGCTGTGTCTCAGTTTATTCAGTGTCAGTTTGATCCCCATGCTAACAGAGCTCACAGCAGTTCTGGAAGCTCCTGTGCAGATAAATTAAATCAGTCTTTCCTAAATTAGCCAACAAAGCACTTTCCTAAACCTTCCTACTTACTATGATGCTATTCAGTTTCATACCTTTATTTTCTCCCATTTGCTCCACTATTTTCCATGTTCTCTCTATGCTATCTTACTTCATTCCTCAGTTCAGAAAGTCAGAGCTTGTCTCATCTTTAGCCAAATAAAAGTTACACAACTCATTACCCAATCCAGACATGCTACCTTTTGGAATACTTTCCAGCAAAAATAAGTTGCAGCAGGTATTTCCAATTGTGTGAGGTGGTAAATTATTGGAAATCTGCCTTTTGGTTCTCCCTTATGAAATCTTTCTACAAGTATTTCTATTACTCCCCTCCCCTCTTTAATTCCAGTTCTTTCTCTTTCCTAAAGTAATGTATCTAGTTAATAGATCTGATTCTGGCTCTTCACATGTGAAAACAATTCAGAAAAAGGAGACACCAGAGACACGATGATAACAGAACTCAGAAATACCTCCAGTGGACCAATATTAATGAGCATCACTGTAGATGAGCTGGAGTGTAGAGGGAAGGGAGCAGTGCACACTCTGTGTTTATGTAGTGCATCACCCAGATTACAGGCAGATGCAGTCCAGGGTTCTCTAACACAGTGGCTGAAGTGAAGACATCACACTAAAGCTGAAAACATCTATCAGCTTCCAACTGTGGCTGTCATACAGACTACTAAAGTTTATAAAAATCCTATCTGCAGGGGACCATTTGCTCATAAAATAAATTGTCACTCCTCCAGAACTGATGCATTTTACTGTATTTAAGGCAAACTGCATCAGACGGTGTCCTTGCTGAGGAGGGCGGCTGCAGAGCCAACATCCCCCACGCGCACGTCCACAGGCTCACCCGCGGGAGCATGAGGCAGGAGCCCTCAGAGCTCCCCAGAGCAGCAGATGTACCATATGCTGTAACAGATGCCACATTCAACATCCTTGGGATGCCTCCCATATAACAGGAGCGCAGTGACTGCCTGGGATGAAAAGAGATGTGGAGAAGGATTTAAAAGTGAATCAGCTGAATAATGACGGCAAGCGAAGAAAAACAGCAAAAGGAACAAAAGACAGGCAGTGAAATATGATGATCAGCCTTGCAGAGCCATCTGGCAGCCCCCCCACGCTCTGTGCTCAGCTCTGCTTTATTTGTCAGTGACGAGTGGGAGATGCTGCAGGGGGAAAACTGAGTGAATAGGAGCTGAATGACACGTGACAAAACAAAGCCACAGTTCTGCTCTTCACAGACTCCTCGCTGCACATGAGGGGTGCTGTGGGTGATGGAAGACCTGAATCCAAGTGGTCTTGTGTCACTTGCCCTCTTCCAGTGAAGGATACAAACGGCTTGATGGTCAGCATAAAAAAAAAAAAAAAAAAAAAAAAACAAAAAAAAAAAAAACCACAAACAAAAACCAGGGAAAAATTTTAAATTTCCAGTGCAGTCACCTGACAGAAGGGATCATACACCTTCCTTGAAGATGGGTTTGACTCTGGTATTGCAGCAAATTGTAGTCAGTGCCTTCCCTCAGCTCCAGTACTTGTTTATTGACAGCCATGTGGGCTGCCCACCTGGCCCACAGCTTCAGCCTCTCTTCAGGGACCCACACTGATGACACTCCTGCATCTCAGTGTCATCTGCAGTGTGCTTTGAATAGCACAGCCTTGTAGAGGAACTTAGCACTTTTTTAAAACAAGAAGGATGGGGTCTCTGCTCACTTCTTGTGCTAAGCCTTTCTTTTTAGGGGAAACCTATCTGGAAGGGCCTTCTCTCCAGATCCAGAAAGGGGAAGGTTCAAACACAAAGATGGAGAACTGCTTTGCAGAGTAGTCCTGAAATGCTTTTTTGTAAATGTTGGACAAATACACAGTGGTTCAGCTGCCTCTTGTCTGTGTGGAAATATATCAAGGAGGGATCTGTAAAAGGCAGTGAACATGTCTTGGGTGTGGATCAGGAAAAGCTTCTCAGTACAGTACATTTATGTAAGAAGGGGCCAAAAGAGAGGTGATACTTCCCTTGGATCAAGAAGCCAAAGAGATGAAGAAAAGTGCAACAGATGGACTGAGTGAGTTTGAAACAGCCAACAACAGATCATATCCTAAAACATTTTCATTAATCATTGCTAAGAATTTCAAAGCAAAAGCTCACGGAAAACAATTAGCGCCAGGGGAAAGCTGTTTCTCAGTCAAACACTTTTATTTCCCTATAAACATACACTGACATTTCTCTTTCCAAAGAGATTATGGTGTGAAGTGTAGGACTGCTGCAATTATGAAACAGTGAAAAAGAAACTGTCCTTTCTGCCCAGCTAAGGCATTGCTGTTCAGACAATTCTGCCCTGAAGCAGCACAGATGCCGGAGGTCAGAGTTACAGTGAGACACAAAGAGCTCTCACTGCTGGAGAGACATACTGTTTCATCCCAGCACTGAAATGACCAGCAGGAAGGATGAAAAGGGAGTGGGCAAATGAGGAGTCACAGATTAGCTTTGGGAAGTCTTAAAATAACAGTGAAGAAAAGCCTTATATGTTTTCCTCCTAGGCTGCAAGTTGTATTTTGACTTCCTGTCCTCTAGAAGTTACGATCTTTTCACCTTATATCTGTTGAGTAAAAGTGATGAGTGAAAGGAAATTAGGAGACAGCCACCAGCATTAAGATAATTTTGTCTACAAAGCAAGTCCTTTTCCTCGTAGAGGAGCAATGTATTTTCATATGCATGCTGGAAAGCATTATGAGTTGCAAAAGACTGTAAAGAACAGTGTCTGAAATGAGCAATTTTCATCCCTTACAAGATAGATGGAGCTTCTCTCTCAACAGTCTGCTAGGCTGAGGAGTGGGAAGGTGCTACTTCAGGGAAGTGAAAATCCCTTCATTTAACATGCAAAGATAGATTGCATAAAACACTGAAGACTGAACTGGAAGAAACAATCTTGCCCTTGTGCCAAAGGTACAGATTTGTCAAGCAAATCTGGCACTCTGAAGCATTTACAGATCCCAATAACTCTAGCTGTTGGTGTGTCCTTTTCCTCTAACCCATTCATGAAGAGCTCCCTAGTCTTTCATTTCTCCAGCCGTCCTTCAGAGGAGTGATCTCTTCTACATATATTCTGGCTGCCTGTGAAAACACACTTCACTTTTTCTCTTGGTGTGTACTCCTACACAAACTATGCTGGCCAGCTTTCTCAGTGTATTGTTTTCCTCTTTCCACTGTTTGATTGTCATGGAAGATTTTTGACCCTTTCATATGTGCCTTTCACTGCTCTGCAGCTGTCTTTGCTCTGAGCCCTCAGCCAAAGCATTGCATCACCTTGTCCAGGGAGATGCAGGATATACAGCATGTTTGGTTAGAGCACCAGGATGGGATGTACCACCACAGAAGTGGACAAAACCAGTCCCATGAATGCACAAATGACTCAGCTCTTCAGCAACTAGAACAAGCAGTTTCCATTTCGAGCCTGGGATGGAGACAGACTTCACCTGTCTTACTGTAAAACCACAGGAGCACCCTGAGTTTTCTTGCTGTTGCCATAGTGACCTCTCCTAAAAGACTGTCTCCTTAGAGACAGAAGGTCAGCTAACATGGCATTAAGCAGTGAGTTTTGTTTCTCACTAGTCATAAATGAGCCCTCATAAGCTTCACAGAGGCATATATGCTCCTGGGAATGCATTTCTTAGCTCCAATTTAAGCTTTGCTTATGGTTTGAAGACTGCAATAAAATTCTGGCATCAGAAAATCAGGGGTTTCCAAGCTCTTATTTACTATTTACTTAGGAGCTATTTACTTTGAAATAATTAACAGAGAAAACAGTTGTTTTATTAGGTTTGTGAATTTCTATCAGAATGATGGGGTTTTGGATAACACATGAGCTTGGAAATGTTCTGTTATGCCCTCAGGGTAATATAAATCCCTCAGAGGAAATAATGCAGCACAGGAAGAACATGGTAATGAGGTAAGACAAACAGAAACAAAAGATAATTACATTACAGAATATGCCTAGACAAAATGCACATCAAAGCAAAGTAAAATGAAGACTGTAAACTGACTTTCAGTTTATTATTTTTACCTTCCCATAAATCCACTGTCTGGAAAATATCTGTTGTTCTTACTCCATAGATTTCAGCAGCTTTTAAGAACTGAGATATTTGTTCCATCTGCTTGAAAGCCATTTTTGATTCAGAGATCTTTGCAATAGGCTCATTTCCCTTTGGATGCAAACTGTTTATTAACTTGCATAACAGCTGAGAGATAAAGACAGAAACAAAATTAGAAAGCAGGCACCAAACTGCAATTTCTGCACATGAAATGATGTTGCATAATGCTTTTGACCTGGCCAGTTTCTGTCAGGGACATAATTTCTTCAGTTAGAAACAAAAAAAAAAGTGAATTTATTATAATCGAAGTATATTAGAAAAGCATTAAAGCTGAGGCTTTAATTAATCTCAGGTTTATTTCATTAACTGAGGAAAAAGCCTAACCATATAAATCCTAATCTGCTAGAAACAACAAAGCAATCACTGGTAGAGGTTATATAACAACTGACAGAGAAGAAGCCTCATGCCCAAGCCAAAAAATAAGCAATGTCAATTGAAATGTTGTTAAAGTCACTTTGGCAGAGATTCAATGATTAGCATAGTCTTACAGCCACTGCAAACAGCAGCATCTGCCTGTTGTTCAATAAACCAATGGAATACAATGTTTTAGCTACAGAATTATTCCCAAGAAGACAGTTATGACACAATCCTATCCTTCAAATTTGCTCCTTCAAATTCGGCTTTCCTTGTCAATACTGATTATTTCTTTAAGATAAAAGTATACATCTCATTTTAAAAAAGACCTCACTTAACTGCATGAGAAAAAATGCTGAAGGAATGAGTCATACTTATATATAAAACATGCATGACTCATAAGAATCATAAATATTGTACTGATCTCAGTGCACTAGTAGGATAATTTATCTTCTGAGATTAAGACTCTTGGTCAAAAGGAAATAAATCAGATACTAAGACATATATTTCTGCACTGACCATGCGCTCTGATCAATTTATCTATATGAAGACAGAACACAGGAGCACTGCACATATAAGAAACATGAAAGTGTGCAATTGGACAAAACACTCACCGTTCCATCCATCAACCATGTCTGAAAATGTTGCCTTCCAGGAGGAGGGTGCTCTATCTGTTCTCCACACTGTACAATAATCCAGTTCACCAGCCTAGACTCTAATTCCTGGTCGTATTTCTGTTCAATCTTTTCCTGAACTTCTCGGCTTAAGCCATAGCTTGGTCCTCTGTTAGCCATCTCTGGAAACAAGGGAGAACTTACTTAGTGGGCAGAGTGCCAGTCCACACCTTTGAAGTATGCACAGGAAAATTAAAGGATAAAAGAGTGAGCAGCCTGCCCTAAATGTTAGACAGTCGAACAGATGTTCATCAACACTGCAAGTAACTGTATGGCACCAGGTTATAGCTCCACAGAACAGGGGAGGGATCAATGAGGGAATATCCTTTTCCAAAAGCACAAATCAGCTATATCTTTTTTAAAAGGAAGGAAAAAACAGCAGTCCCCCCTGCCCGAACACAAAACCAGAAGAAAAGCAAGATTTAAATCACAGTAGGTTTTAAAGAGAGGTTTCTGCTATGTTTAAAGAGAATAAAATAGGGTTGTCAGATCAACATTACAGCTGCCTGCAAATCCAAAATCACTTTAAAATTGCCTACCTAATACTTGCTAATAAGAAGAAGATTGTGCATGGGATCTCAAGCAATCCGATTAAAGATGCAGTCAGAGTATTCCTCAGCAGAGATGCAAGGGTGGATATCCAGAGATCAGCACACTGAAAAGCGAAGATGAATTTAAGAGACGAAGGCTGCCACAATGCCCTGCTGCTGCTGCAGCATCGTGGTTTGAAGAACAGTGTATTGATTTGATTTTCCTCACATATGAGGAGGGTCAGAGCAGGGGCGTTGCTAAGAGCCATTAAAGAGACCTGCCTCCTCAGTCACAGCCCAGGGATCCTGTTTATCTCGCCCATCTGTGGTCTCTTTTCATGCATCTTTCCTCAGCCTTGTGCTGTTCACCCCGCTGCCTCAGATTTACTCCACCTAGTCTGCATCAACCCAAATTGCATCAAGCATCCCAGTGACTGATAGGCAGAAACACAAACAGAGACACTCTTTTAAATGAAGGTGACAGAAATTACCACACATCTAGTTTATTTTTAGTCATAAGCCAGAAACAAACCTTTTTTCTCCCTGTTCTGCATCTCAATAACAGGCTGAGAGTGTGACAAATAATTTCTCCTCTTCCCTGTTCAAATGCTGATAAAAAGTACGAACAAGGGGACAACAGGATGAAAAGTGAAGGAAGAGAAGTCAGGTAGTAGGATATTATTATCATCCTCTCATCAGTATATATTAGGCTATCAAATAGTGGAATGGTATTCTGAAAAACAACTCAAACCACTGAAACCAAGGGGAAATCACTGAAAAGTAGCAAATATAAAGCACAAGGATTTTACTTTCTGCTGCTATGAGTCAGCTAACCTTCAGCAATAGGAAGGGAGCTATGCTCATGTACAGTCATTTAAATTTTGATTATACCACTCATACAATGTGGAAGGGGAGAGAAGAGTTAAGACAAGACTTTTCTTGTGGTCTGATTTAATCCTATATTAAATAAAATCAATTGATTCTTTCTGAGTTACACAAACTGTCAAATATATTTCATTCATGCTGCATTATCCACTCTGGTATGAAAGAGCTTCCTTTTGGCAAATGATTAATGTTGAGCTTGATATGCAAGGAGGTTGATAAACCCAAGGTGGACACATACTCAGTTTGGCAAACAAAGTCCTTCTGCTGCATTTGGAAAGGAAAAAAAAAGAGGGGAAAGCAGTTTCTTGTATATCTGTTTCATAATGGGCTCTTCATCCATTACTTTCTCATTTAAAGATTCTGAATTCTCAGACTTATATGCTTCTGGTGCTGCTGGGCTCGAACAGACTCAAGAGATGAAAAATTTAATAGATGACCGAATTCATTGTTGTCCTCCACAGGCATTTAATTTAGTGCTTTCTCTTCTCTGCACTGGTAGTTTTAAACCCCTGTGAAGCACTTGATTACATAACTCAGAGCATGCTACGTGACAGGGCCACCACTTGAGCACTTTCCACCTCAGTGAGCACAGGGCTGAAGGCACAGTGGATGTGCAGGAACCAAGGCTGCAAACCCAGCCTGGAAATCAGAGAGAGAACAGGCTGCAGCTGGAACAGGAAGAGGCAGAATATGAATTTGACATCCTTTCCCTTCAAGCAGCTGTTAAGGGCTGGGCTTCACTCTCTTTGGCCAGTCCCACAATCAATAAGCTTTAATTTGAACTTTGAGATCTTTTTGTGCTCTTCTGTTTAGAAGGGAGCCTAGGGTGCCTGGCTGTTTCTGGTCACACCAGAGGGCTTAGTGCTCACTGGCAACAAGATTTCATGAAAGTCATTTACACTGCATCAGCCTCTGACTCTGTTTCCTAACTTGAGGACAGGGATGAGTAATTTAACTCTCCTAAGCTGCAGAGCAGAGGTCTCCCCCTTCACAGATATTGGCTATGCAACCTGTTCTCAAGGGACTGTTCTACACTGGGAAAGCTGAAAAGCTTGCCCATCAATATCAATTTGTAATAAGGTCTTTTGGTTAGAAAAGACAGGTGTCCACTAAGGAAGGCAGGAGCCTTCCTTGACATGGAAAACCCCCTTCCCTCTAAATTATTACACTTTTGAAATTAAGGCGCTCTCAAGCAAAGATATGGGAGTAGGAATAACAGTTCTTTACTAGGAAAATAAAAAAAATACAAATGCAATAGTACAAAAAAAGAAACCAAACCATTGACAGAGTCAGAATATGACCCAACACCCTGTTGGTCAGGGTGTTGGTAGCAGTCCCATTAAATGGTGGCTGCAGTGCTCCTGCAGTGACAGATGTGGTTCTGTTGATGCAGTGATCCTGTAGAAGGGTGGAGTTTTCCTCTGGAGATCCAATGGTGGTGTAGATAGGCCTGGTCTTCCTCTGGGAACCTATTGGAGAAGAAAGCTGCTCCTCTGGATATCCAGTGGGAAAAGGCTGCTCTGGAGTTCCAAAAGTCAGATTATATCCAGGTAAGAATGCTTGGTTCCTCCCCCTGGGCAGAGCATCTCCCAATGGGATGATGTAATTTTATCAGTCATGCAGTGACATCAATGGCCCATTAATAGAAGATAATTCTCAGAGGGAGGACTGGTTGTGGAAGAGATAAAGAAAAACTGCCCAATTAACAGAAGGTAACTGCCCTACCTCTAACAGCTGGCAAATAGAATACACACCCAGCTACACTTTTTAACCTGAGACATAACGCTTTGAAAAACTGGGAAACTGCAGAGAATTGGAAAAATGCCAGCTCCTCACCAATATTTTCCAAAGTACCATTAAACAAATCATAAGCCTGCCTTCTGTGCCATCAATCCTGGGGAAAACAATGGAATAGGGTTTTTTTAAGTGATAATGTTGATGCAATTTACTAAATGCTCTGTTATATATTACAGTCAGCTACTCCATGACATGTTGCTTAGGGAACTAAACCTATTCTGAAACAACATGACACACATTAGAAAGATTAAAGCTGGCTAACTAGTAGATCCTGCAATATGACTGTAACTGAAAAATCATTAATGATGGTGTATTTTTAATTCAGTTTGTACAAGCATATGTTCCCAGGCCTGAACTAGTTAGTGTTATTAGAAGTCAAAAAAAAGACCCTAGGCTCCTAAGATCGCAGCTCACCTGAGTAAGCAAAAAAGATAAAGAAACCTGTTTGAAAGCAGTCTATGTGGAAGCAGACAAAAAGTGTCTTATTGCAGCCAAAGTCCAGCCATCATTAAAAAAGTACTTTTAAGAATGCAGCACTCTGTCATATGACAAAACAGATGTAAAAAAATGTAGAGGAAGATAAAGATGCAATGGGAATATCATATCCAGTTCTGACAATTACTCTTTATAAAAAGGAGAGGAAGAGTAAAGTAAATTTAAATAGTGATTCCAGTAACTGGAGGATTGAAAATTAGAGCTTTTACAGTAATCACATCAGAAAAATTACCTGTTTATCTCACCAAAACCAGAAGTTAAGAAATGGCAAGCACATGTACCTACAAGTTAAAGAAAAACTGAAGAAGCTTAAGTTCCTTATGTCAGAAACAGATTAAAGCCTGATGGTTAGAAACGTGATGTGGAAGAAAGGGGCAGGTTTACAGCGCGAAGGTACTGCCATTAGAACACTTCCCCTATTGCTTCTAATGGATTTTGTCCTCTTATTTTTCTTGGCAATACAAGACTAGAATTTATGACTAAAAACTAGGGCTGAAGCTTGAATAACTGAAGAAACATTTCATGCCTGTAAGCACCATGACTCCCCTTATGCTCCCAAATAATCACAATATTATCCTGTGCATTTAAAAAAATCTATGTAAGCCTATAAAAAAATGCTGCCAAAACCAACAACAAAACTGACATTAACTAGCTCACTACCCACATGTAGATCCAGGGTAACTCAACAGCATTCAATGTATTCCATCTAAGAAAATGTAAAACATATCCTACCACAGAAAAATCATTAACCTTTGTCAGATTCACTGTTTGGCAATTCATTCCTTATAAAGAGCCTGGTATTTCAGTTATCTCAAGTACAATCTTACAAAATATGGTGGGTTGAATCCCCATCACACAAAGCTGTCCAGCAACAAGAATAACTGTGAAGTCCAGGCTCCATTTCCCTGGTAAGCCACTGTACAATAATGGACCTTTCACTATTAAGTTTAAAGAAAATAAAAACCAAGTAAAACAAAAAGGAGTTTCCCAAAACTTTAAGCTTACAGCACCTTCCTTTAAAAGGAAGCATCCAAAGGGCTGCTCGAAGATCCTCCCTGCATTAATGTCCACGTGTGATGTCAGGTTTTCTAGAATTGCAGAGAGGATGTTCAGGTCCCGTACAAGCTCAGTTCAAGTACAGGGCCTTTTTCTGGGAGCTTCAAGGCAGGAAAGTGCTCTGCAGAGCCTTGGTTTTATGCACGGCCTTGCTTTGTTGTAAGATAGCTGTAGATAGTCTACACAAGAGAACTAGTCAGACTAGGGGGAAAAGGTAATATTGAAATATTGCATCCTTTTAACTGTGCAAAAACAGGTGGCAGAGTTATCAGAACCAGGGGATATTAATTTTAGAAATTCTAACTTCTTCATTACTTTGAAATCTACAATCTAGAGGTCCTTGAAGACAAAACATGCTAACTTAATCAAGTATCTTCCCTTCCACCCACAAAAAGGTTTCTTTGCCAGCTCTGAAGATGTTATGCCCTAAGCAAGTGCATACTTAGAACACCTCAAATTTGGGTTTAAAAAGAAGTAATTCAGGAAAGGACTATCCTATTTGTGTGACAGAAGAGAATGCAACAATACCCCAGCCTGCAGAACAAGGCAGCTCCTATGGCTGCCATGAACAGGAGTGTTTCTGGAATTTTTAAGTCACTGACCACCTTCCAAGCAGCTTGGCAGCAGAAACAGTTACCACTTCGCACTGGAAACCAGTTCCTCTGGATATAATTGCCAGCATTCCCAGTACTCAAGATGACCTTGGAGGTAAATTGTGCATTTGAATTCTCAGGACCTCTTAAGTTTTGTGCTGGATTAAAAGACTCCTTTGAAAGAAACCCAGAAGGTTTCATATCAATTGCTTATCTCTCCCTAACTAAAACAGTACCGCCTGAGAACTACTTTGGTTTGAAAATTACACATTGCAATACATATTCACAGTAGAACAGAAAGGAAGTAACATCTTTATTTCACTGAAATATAGGTCAAAATAGCAGAATTTACAAACAAAAACCCCCTAAAAGATCAAATCCTCCAACTACATAAATGCTGCTTCTTATGGTTACGGATTTAGCTTTGCTGTAAGGAACTTTTTCAAGAGGTACTGTCCCAAGAACTAGCACGCTCTGGCACACTTTCTGCCAGCACGCCATAACCAATTAAACCCCAAACCTGACACTTCTTGCATGGTCAAGATCTGATCGTAGGCAGCCTTCAAGGAATGCTTTTCTCAGGCTAGTCTGGGCAGCCCACTTGCATCACTCCAACCCCTAAGCGTGCTACTGTTCAGCAGACCTTTGCCACTGACACGAGCACCTGCTTCCACCCCAGCAGGCAGCAGTGACCTTCTCGTGTTGCCAAGTGGGAGGCAAGTGGACAGCATGGTGCAGATCAGAAGGTCCAAAAAGAACACAACCTTTCACGTGCTAGCCTAGAAACATTTCAAATATGTATTTTAATTTCAGAACCAAATGACTGGAAGTTTTAGGAACTGTCATTTGCTTTTCCTTACAAATATAAATGCAGAACTGCCTGAAGCTCCTTGCCAGACACAAATCAAGAGATTGAAGCAGGTTCAAAATGTGTCTACCTGTGAGCTGCAATTACTGCTTCATATGGAGGATGCCCATTTCTATTTAAGGGAAAAAAAGCACTGGACCACATAACATACATATGCAGGACTTGAAAGAGAAATACAAGGTCAAGCCTACAACCAGACTGCAATAAGTCCTGTAATTTAGATTTACATATTACGTGACCAAGGCTGTAAGATTTTCCTGTTCTAGGCAAATATATATTGAAGAGAGATGAGGTGCTACAGTCACAAAGCATATGTGAGCTGTAAAAACTGACCAACAAGCAGTAAATCCATGAGCAGTGCATTTCTGACCTTCATCTCTGCCTCTCTTTCACAACAGTAAAATATTCCCTTAGAAAATACCTGCTAGAAGCAAAGTGTCAGTGACAGGGGCATTAAAACCTCATGCTCAGCAAGCTGGCTGCTATTTAATGTAATGGCTGAGTTCCCTCTGCCTTTCCTGTCCCTGCTGGGCTTGAGAACAAACTTAGAAGGGTGAGAGTGCACTCTGATGTTGGGTATTTCTGTCTGCATTCCTTACATAGCTGATGAATTTTCACCAAGCCTTGGTGAATTTTACATTCATACATATCTTAATGAATTTGGTCATCAACACAAAGCAGAGAGATTGCTTATCTCAAAGACAGGTCAAACACAGAACCCTCTCTGTTTCCCCAGAAACCTTTAGTATAAACTAACTTTTCAGCACTTAAAAAACCCAAAAAAATAGTGAGAGGGTAAGGTAGGTCTCTTTTTAACAGCACAACTGAGTAGCTTAGAAAACAAGTTCAAGTCTCACTATTCTCCAGGACATGATTTTCCCTCCCACTTGTTTGGGTTATTTTCCTGCCACAGAGGAGAAAGAAATTACAAGCACAAACCAAATGTAGTAACTCTGACCACAGCACTGGTTCAGAAATGTTGCAACTCTGTGTTACAGCATGTCTGGAGCACTGAAGATAGTTGAGCAGCTGCAGGCAAGTCACCGGTTGAATGTTCCTCCCTAAGCATGTTTTAATTTGGTATGAAAAGTATGGTACCATAAATCTTTTAGCCCCATTGAATAACAGCATGTCCGAGAGAGCATGTAACCAAAATTAACATAAAAATGAAACCGCAGGAGGTGGTTCTTCTAAGGCCTATCCAGCTGGGCTGTTTTTGTGAACACTGCCTTTTTTGCATTTAGTGTTGATGCAAGAGAAAACAGTTTAGCTAAACTGAAACTACATGAAACACTTAACACCAATTAAGTTAAAAAACCCCCCAAAACAAAAAGCCCAAACCAGCTGGTGTGCAACACAAAGCCAAACAAGATGAGAGACAAAACAAGTAGAATATTTAACAAGATAAAAATACATGTATCTAAAACTGCGGAAGTACAGCTCAATATAAGCAGAATAAGAGCACTTATTTTTTAGGAAACAAGTTGAATTAGCTTTAGATACTGATTATTTCATGTGAATCAAGCTTATTGATGAGGAAATGTACATTATATTCACAAAATATACTTTGCATGTCAACAAATCAGCAGTCTGTTAAAAAAAACCCCCAAATTAGAACATAATAACAAAGGATTTTAAAAAATCTGCATCATGCAGAGCTTTCCAAGTGTGCAATATCCTATTTTAATACAGTATCTCTACAGAAGAATGAAACACTAGTTTTTAAACATGACTAATACTGCAAATAATTACTATGTAGGCATCTACTGGCAAAGAAAAAAGCAATGCCCTAGGCATTAACTTAGAGGACAAAACAGTACCAATTTGGAATGACACCATAATATGTGAATATCACATTATTTCAGATTGTCAAAACTTCTTGGTACGTCAACAGCTGCTCAGAGGTAGGATGTAAATCTCCCTAGTTATCACTATCCCTTCTTTCAGGCATCTGAACATTCAAAGTTGCCAATAGTCAAAACTCTGGTAATTTCCAGCATTAACACAGCGAGAATGCTAATGCTTGCAAAGATAAATATCAATGGAACTACTACAGCAAAGTCAGAGAAAAAGGTCTATCTACACAAGGTCTACCTCTTCATATTTAAGCAAATCAGATTTACGAAAACAAAAAGTGAGCACAGAGAGGACACTAGCATTCTCTGAATTTCAAAACACTACCTGGAATATTGTCTTTATGAAGAAGATATAATCTCTGCCTTTGCATTTAGGCCAAATGTAACAAACTGTGGGTGTACCTTCGCTGTAAATGCAACCAATGATCTCCATTTAGCTAGCAGGGAAGGAAAACAGAACTATAAAACAAGTGGCAACAAAAACCCCTCCCCTAGGATTAAGTTTTCAGTAATGCTGTGGTTTCACCAACCAATGCTGCAGTTTTGTATTCACAACAATTGTGTCAGCCCTGTTACACTGAATTCTCCCACCTCATGTTATTACAGCAGAATAATGAAGGGGGCAACAACACAAAACACCAACAGCAAACAAAAAACTCTCCTGAAAAGAACCCTCCTGAGAACTATTTACACAACTGCTCTACTTCACATTGGCTTTCACCTATCATGCTTTAAAGCATTGCAAGACACCTTACCTGTAAAGTATCAATTATTTAATAAAGGCTAACGTGAAGCACGAATGCAATGCAACTTTTTCAAGAGGAATAAACAGCTACAATTTAAGCAGGCACACAAAGCCTTTTCCTTATCTGAAGTATTAAATTGAATGTTTACAGGTGTCACTCCCTATTAAAAAAAAAAGCTCAAAACTTTTCAGTCACTGAAGTAACTTTAATATAGGTGAAGAAAAAGTGTATCTAATACAACTGGTAACTCTTGGCATTAATTGATTACTTTGGAATTACTACAGTTCATTTGTTTCAGCATTTTCTTCCATTACGAGCCAAACCAATTTAAGATGGGACAAAACTGGATTAAAAAAAAAAAAAACCCTATCATGGCTTAGGGCACAAAGTTTTGAAATAAGTTTGATTTGACTGCATCTTTAAAACTCACAAAATCTGTTTTTAGGTGTTATCAGATGCAAGTCATACAAACACATATAAAGATGACAACTGCTTAAAAGTACATAGAACACAGCTCTAACTCCAGGAATGCCATTTGCATTAACTTTCTCAAAAGTTGAAAACGTATTTCAGAGGTTTTAAGCTAAAGTGAATTGCATAGTGATACAAACAGAAGAACAATCTATGCCAGAAATACTTGGGAACAAGATTTCATGAAATGTTCTAATTTCCTCAAGCAATTATTCCAGTCTAGATTATCCTGAGCTGGATAGAGATAGAGCTGGATAAGAGCATGTTGTGACAGAACAAGGGGAAGAATGGGTTCAAACTTAACAGAGTGGGTTTACATCAGATAATTAGGGAAAAATTCTTTACTGTGAGGCTCTGGAATAGGTTGCCCATAGGAGTTGTGGATGCCCTATCTCTGGAAGTGTTCAAGGCCAGGTTGGATGGGGCTCTGAGCAACCTGGTCTAGTGGAACATATCCCTGCCCATAGTGGTTCGAACTAGATGATCTTAAGGTTCCTTCCAACCCAAACCATTCTATGATTCTGTGACTAACTGAGTTAGGGAATTGGTATACTTGAAGTAGAAAATTTGCATCTAAACAAGAGACATATTTTTCTACTCCTATATCAAACCTCAAATTTTTACATCACAGCTTCTTGTTTTTTGCAGTATTGTAGCCTAAATAGAACTGTACTTCACAGGAACTCATTCAAAATTTAGGTTTTGTTGTTGCTGTATTGTTTTTTTTTGTTTGTTTGGGTGGGGTTTTTTTTGTATTTTATTTTAGTTACTTGTTTGTGTTGTTTTCTTAAATTAAAACCCACTACTTCAGCAAAGCCCTGTTTAGCACACTTCAACTGACATAGCTAAAAATGAAAATTACAAACTCTCTAAAAATACCTTACTCCCAGCAGCTTTAGTCTTGTAAGGTAACAATAGTAATGCCATTTACTACTTCAAATAATAAACCCAGAAACAATTATATGCTTTTGACTGATGTTACACATTAAGGCCAGCCTGAACTAATTCCAGCCTCTCACCTAAGCTCCTCTCTCTCAAGTGTATGAATGGTACTGTATTTCTGTACAAAACCCGTATTTGCAATTAAATCCGTTTCCTATTAAATTCTATGGATTTACATTTTAAGACTTATTCAACTATCAAGTTCCATTTACAGATTCTCAGGGTTGGACTCACACAGCTGAAGAAGACACTATTTCCAGTAATCTACAGCTCTCAAGTCATGGGAAAGAGGCAGCGGTGCTCTGTGGCACTGTACTGTCACTTTGAAGAAGTTACTATTAAAGTTACCTTATTAATCCAGTTTCAGTTTACACCAAGATCATTTATTTTTTCCATAACAGTAGGCCCACAAATGAACAAGGACAGCCACAAATGAATGGCAGCCTGGAGAAGATGACATGCCCTCCTGACAAGCACAGATAAAGAGCTCTTAAGGCTTTGAGGCCCTGCATTCTTAGAAGTCAAATTCTTCCCTATGTAGTACCCCAAGCACACCATCAGGGTGTGCCTTCCACTTTTTAACAGCATTTCAGAACAAAATAACCATTTTTCTGAAATCTGTTTATTGTGTTTCATGGTACTCACTATTCTAATAACTAACTTCAGTAAACAGTCAAGTTGTATTTTGCCTTGCACAGATGGTTTCAGACATAAGATACAATGATGTTACAGCAGAAGGACAATAATTGGTGTCAAAGATGTGAAAATAAAGTTTTACTGTACAGGCCAACAGCAACAAAAAGTAATCAACGTGTCAGTACAAAATTGTAGGAAATTTGTGAAAAAATGGTTAAAGTGGTGAAGGAGAGGTTCTGAACACAATAGCAGCACTCCTTCACACTTTGGACTGTGTGCAAATGCAGCAATAATACAATACCTGTATTTACAATATAGAGGTAAGGAAACAGCAGATAAAGCCCAGTTCCTACTGCGACAGTCACAGGCCTGCTACATCTGGGTAAGAACAAGGCTTCTGTTACTCAAGGAAAAGAGTCAGGTGTAGAGTTCATGCACTAACGCTACTCTTCAGCTTATGCTACTGTTGACAGCTTGTCAATTAGATCATCAACAGTATTCACAAGGAGCTTTGTATCCTCCTTGTCACTCATGCGATGCTGGCCGATTTTGCGGAGGATAACATCCACGTCCTTGCTTAAAACACGGTCAGCAACTTGCATAGAGATCTCCCAAGGGACATCACCATCCTTCATGCCGTGGATAAGGCGTATGGGACATGTTACAGGAATAGGACTATTCAGCACGCAGTGATTTTCTGCTTCTCTAATAAAGTCATAGGTCAAGGAGCAGTATCCTTCCTCATTGTGCTTTGTTTGATACTTCCATTCACCCTTTTCTTCTATTTCTTTTTGTGCCTATATAAAAAGACGGCAAAGAAGAAACAAAACAGATGTTAGGCGTACTTAAGAGTACCTCAACTTATTTCTGTTCTTAAACCAGTAAAACTCCCCCAGGCATAAAATTTCACCTTGTTAATTTTTATTAGCAGAAGTGTATTCCCATTCTTCTCACAGCATCTGAGAATATAAATCCCCTACCATGCCACAAAAGCTGCTCTCCAAACCTCTCCTGCAAATTAATCTAGTTAAAATTCACCAATGAAATCAAGTTTCTTAGCCAGATTCTATCAGAAAAAGATGTACAACCACCATGAACAGTAAATCTCTTTGGCTTCAATCAGTTCACTGATCCTCAAACAAGGAGAAATCCTAGGGAAAAGACATTTTCCAGTGATCAGTCTTTGCCACAATAGGTGTTTCTAAATACCGCATTTCCAGATTCTTAAGTATTTTCAGATTCTGAGTGCTAAATAGTAACACTGACACTACAAAGTACCTTAGGAAAAACGCAAACAAATTGGGAAAATATTTTCATTATTCTAAAGCACACATCATTTATTGCCATGTAACACCTCATTTACCTTCCTGAAGACTAGGTATTAATACCATCAAGGAAGAATCTCAGAAAGGCAGTTCCCACTATCTAAATCTTACAGTCTTTACAAACACACTAATCTGAAGAATTTCCTTTCTATGCACACAACCTGTGTCATATTCATCTCATCCGGTGCCACCTCAACTACTTTAGTGGCTACTTCTCCATCTTTCAAAGCACAAGGATCTAATTCCAATGCAAATATAAGATACTCAGCACTGAAATCTAATGGACTGCAAACAGCAGGGATCTGATTTCACATCCTCTAAACCACAGTAATATAAGCTCACTCTGGCTAGTGCTCACACTAGTCTCATACTGCAAGCTTACATTAATAAAACACAGAAAACTTCGTCTAAAATTTGCAGGAAAAGTACAGTTTAAGTAACATAATTTCTTGAATTCTTGGTAAGATTTTTAGACTGCACAAAAGCCAACCATCAACATTTACCTCAATGGGAAGCCTCTTAAAAGTTGTTACAAGATGATCTGCTGCTACACCTACTCCAACCAGAGCAGCTACTTTATCTGGGCGTGCTATTGCAGCATGAAGCATCAGCCATCCACCCATGCTGGAGCCCACCAGAATCTGGAAAATAAAATTAAAAAAAGATAAGAAAATATAGTGTTTTACAGGAAATGGCTAATAGATTCTTTCTTCTTGCACAAAGGATAGTTTTCACTTGGTTAACTATTTAGATCTTGGACATAATCCTGCTGTCCTTACCCAGGCAGAACTGCTGTCACCTCCAGTGAAAATTTTGCCTGAGTAAGTACCACAAGATCTGGTATCTACTATTCTGTTTGGCATGGTTGGTTATTGCTCTCTGAGACTGAAACACTGTAAACAAAATTAAGAGTTGAAGAAATTCAGTATCATATGCATACTTTTATGTTTCCTTCTCAAGATAAATGCACATGGTAAAGACTCAGTGCAGTTAAAGAAGTAAACAAACATAATTCATAATACAGAATTGTTTTACACACAATTAGAAGGTATTTCTATGTTGTAGGAGATTCCAAATTTGTCACAGTAATTTCTAAAGTAACTGAAGAAATCAAATGCTACTTCTCCTGCCTGTTTTTTTTGAAGCTATTTGATCATATGGAGTATCTTGTAATCTTCCTGCAAATCCTTTAATTAATGCATCAGCATGGGACAGTGACACACTTTTTCACTAACAGGGCTGCACTGCCCTAGAACAATTGTCTGTCCCGTCAGGCGGCATCTCCACCATGATCTCAGACTCTCTGGGACGGCAGCCCAGCTCTGAGCAGGAGATTCTAATAAACAACCTTCAGGAGGTTCTGCCAACTCATGCTTCCATGATTTTGTGACCTACCTGCTTGCAAAAGAGCTCCTATGAATTCAACCTCTCAAACGATTCAGCTTGGAAGTGAGTAGGTGTCAGCTGTTCAGCAAAAGCTACTGCTGACTAGAGCTATTATGGCATATTTTTGATCAAGGCTCTACCCTGAGGGAAAACCACCATTCTTTATTTAAAAATAAAATATAACCTGTGGTCCATCTGTAAGTTCATCCAGTATAGAGAGAACATCTTTTCTCCACTTCCCAATTGTACACTCTTCAAATTTACCATGTGAACTTCCACATCCTGTATAGTCAAATCTGAAAAAATAACCATCAACATGGAAGTCATAGTACTGTCTAGAGCAACACAGACACTAACTAAATGCTACTGTATAATCAAATCAGCAGGGGACAAGATACCACACTGAGTATTTTCTTACTTGGTGCTATTTATCACTAGGACCAGAAATCACATAAAAATGGTTTAAATACAACATACACAACTAACTTATGCAGCATTCTCTATCATTTGATATAACATCCTAATTTACAAGAATTGACAAAAAAATTTCCTTACAGAATAAAAACTCCTCAGACACTTCAATTTTAAAGTTATTTTTAAATTGTACAATCTCTTTCAAACATTGAACCCAAACACAAAGACTTATTACACATTCAAACAGACAGCATTCAATCTCATCTATCAAAGGACAGCACAGCCAAGCAGAGGCGTGTTCTTCTAAACCCACAGAAGACACAGGGTAACTTAATCAGACTTGGCAGGTAAGGACAGTGCTTATAGTGGTAACTTAAAAACAGAACTCCAGGTCCTTAATTTCTAATTTTTATGCCTACAGCCTGATTGTAACATGTAGCACTAGTTATACTACAGAAAATTATAGAGAATTTTCTGAATTACTTTCAAAATACATTCTCCTGATTTACCTCAGTCTCTCTACTGACAGAAATCCTACATTTGTAAACAGAAGAAAGACTTCTTATCTTGTACACGAGCTCCCTTAGCACAGGGAGCATCCCAATCCAAACGCCAAAGCTCACGTATTTGTGTCAAAAGCCCTTCCCACAACCCATGAGACTAGTTTCACTTTCTCAAGAACAATACTCCTCTATGTACCTGATGAAGGCATGACCTAAAGATTTGCAGAAATCTTCAAGGGCAGTTGCTTTCTGACCATTCATATTTGAATTGAAGCCTGGAAGGAAAATAACCCCTGGATTCCTCCCTTTTAGTTTCTGATAAGCAATATTTGGTCGATCTGGTCGAGTAAGAAAGCTGACCGATGACTTCAGCCTGCAAACTAGTAAGAGGAGCTATTTAGTACAATCATCATGATAACCTTGGTAGAAACGCAAGTTTTTATAAACCCAGGGTTTGGCAAATAAGGACACATTATGTGAAAATAAGGTATTTTGACTCAAGAGAGAAGAAAAAAGCACCTCCTATATTCTTTAATGACTGACAAGTACTGCTGAACTTGAAAGTTTATTGTGATTCATTCTCAAATCATTAAACGCCAACCACATAGAGTTCACTCAGCAATTACCAAAATGGTTGACTGAAAAAAAACCACTAAAGCTTCCTAGACTTCATCAGTCCTCATGTTTCATACCATCTTGAATACATTTACTAATTTCCCATTTAATATCTGCTTAGTTTAACATTTTGCGTAATTTACAGGCTAGTGTACTCTGTGCAATGGAAGTTGACAAATACACGAGGTTACAAATTTTTCATTAAAATTAAAACTGAAGGATAAAACTGCACCTTTATCAAAGCCCTGGATCCACACAATATATGGAGATATAGTGGCAAATTCATAATCAAGAATTGGGGAAGAATCTTGTGACTTACTTTTTCATTATGATGAGCGTAAAAAAATTAGCATTGTTTAAACCAAATGAAATAAGTAACATCAAATAAGGAAATTAACAGAGGAAATGCTAACTAATTAATAATTCTGCTGAATTTCAACAGCTGCTACAGGATTTAATCTAACTTTAGAGTCAGTTGTACCTCTGCTGCAGGTGAGGACAAGTAATTCATAGAGAGAATTACTGTTAAGGAGACTTAATCCACTCTATTATCCAACTCAGCAAGGTAATTTGTTAAACTGAAAGCTTGGTCAAGTCTTCTAAGACGTTGACACTCTTAATTCTTAGATTAGAAGATGACTGGCTCTTCAACAGTGGGGCACAGAAACTATGCAACCCAAAGTAAAGCGTCAGGGCTTCCTAGGGGTGCATAAATAGTGCAAAACCCAAGCCTCGACAGTATCACACCACTTAAGTGTCCTGCAGCCTTGAGTTCTGTTTTGTCACTATCAGAGAGATTACATTCAAGGGGCTGAGGGGGGTTGGTTTGTTGTTAAACTTGGATGTGCATGAGTAAGTGTGCATACATAACTGATACAGGATGTGGCTAGCATTCAGAACTTTCCTACAGTCCAATAGAAATGGCATCATTTGAACTATAGATTAAAACCATTAAATTGCTCCTCAAACAATGAGGTAGTTCTTATCCTACTGAGGCATGAGTTGTTTATAAAGGTGAATGGCTTCCACAGTAAAGGTATTCAGATGCATCCACACTGTGGCTTTTGATTTGTGTGTGTCTCTCACTAAGCCAGTCATTTCTTCAGTGCTAGGAGAGTACAAGTGCCGGTAAGAGGAGATACACCAAGAGGTGCTAAATTTAATAGAAAAATAATTGGGAATATTTTTCTCCCCCTTAAGCCCTGATAGCCATCTCTGAAGCCACTTGTTTTCCATGCTGCAGCACTCTGGAGGGGTCCGAAAATTACTTTCACATTGGGCAGGGTTCCAACTGCAGCTACAAGACACAGGCACTGTCTAAGCTATTTCACAAACTATTCTTCCATTTAACAAGTTGATGGAAGCACCAGCAGCAATCCCAACCCGAATAATGCAAACCCCTAAGGCAACCACCACAGCCAACCCAAAAGCAAAGCTCAATGCAGTCATGCTCTCAGATTTCTCTTTAGACAGACAAAACCATCAGCAGCTAATTTCTGTTCCTGATTTTAGGAAAGACCTTGATAAGTGCAGGGAAGCATTTCTGAAGGGTGCAAGGCAGGTATTAGTGTTTATAAAAGCAAGTTACAGACAGAAGGTGATAGCTACAGGAAGACCACAGGACCCTGGCCTGACGGTATCTATGGAATTCTCTTCATATCAGAGTCACTGTGCACTTTTATGAACACCGCGAACTGTGACTGGGACCAGTGTGACATTACACATCAAAGCCAAAGAAGTTCCCTGAACAAATCTGGGAATATTCTCCCCACTTCCAGCAGCAGCAGCAGATTAATGCTGCTGTGACAGGTAATGGACTCAACTCTGTCCACACCTGATTTCATGCAACCACCCACATTCCAGCAGGAACTGCTGCTTGGCCTGGTCCCAGAGCACCTAAAGACACACTCAAATAAATAGATACTCTGATAATATTACTGTTATAAACACATAGAAAGGTAGAAGAACACAGCAACAAAATCCCACCGTATTCAAGCTTTTATGCAGCTATAAAATGTGCACCGCTAGTGGCAATTAAGTTGAGCAACCTTAGATGAGCTTCACCTGTCCAATTAAAGACAATGAATAAACTCAACAGGCCAGAGAAGCACGGGATGTGACACAGCAAGAAGGGACACTGCGTGTTTGGGCAGAGACCGAGCTCACTCAGAAGTGGATGCCAGCAAAACTTTTTAGGTGCCTGGCGGAGCTTTACAGGCAGGCACGTTTCACACCCGGTCAAGCGAACTGGCGCACTATTGCCAGCTCCTCAAAACCCACCAGGGGCAAAAACTTAGAGCCGATAAAACATACGTAGGAAAGCAGCTGTCCTGGCCGGTGCACGGACACCGAGCGCACTGCGCGGGCCAGGCGGGGACAAGAAGCCTGTCAGGCAGCCCCGTTAGAAGGGAACCGATTTTAAGATGCCCATTCCCACCAGAGAGCCGCGCTCCGGCCCTTCCCGATGGAGACGGCGCTGAAGGAGAGGAAAGGGTGTCACCCGCAGCTGCCCGAGAGCCGCACGGCGGCCGTCACAGCCGGCACCGACACACATCCTCTCCCCTCTGACTGGTAATCCTTCTGCTCCGAGCTCCCCGCGGGCGTTCCCTTACCCAGGAACGTCCGAACCGCCCTCAGCGGTGACAGCGATCCCCGCAGAGCCGAGGCATTGCCGGCCCGCACCAGCGCTCCCGCCATGGCCGCCGCACGCGCCGCACGCCACCCGCCGCCCGCCTCCCCCGGATGTGAAGCGACGGCCGGGGCGGGGCGCGACGGGCCGCGGTCAGGGCCGAACCTCCCTAGGAAGCGGCAAAGTTTTGTCAATAAAAGCAGCCAAAACATTGGTCGTGAATTTTCCAGCGTGCGTGTTTCCCCCGAGCTAGCTGTGCCTTGTAGTCAAGAAGGCCAAAGGTGTGCACTGGGAAGAGCGCTGCCAGCAGGTCGAGGGAGGTGATCCAGCCCCTCTGTTCAGCCCTGGTGAGGCACCTCTGGAGTGCTGTGTCCAGGTCTTGGCTCCTCAGTACAAGAGGGACATAGAGCTCCTGGAGCGGGTCCAGTGGCGGGCAACGAGGGCGACTGAAGCACCTCTCTTAGGAGGAGGGGCCGAGGGAAAGGCCTGGGCCTGTTCAGCCTCGAGATGAGATGGCTGAGAAGGGACCTCGTTAACGGGCTCACACCTCCCTCTCAGGTATATGAGCACAGGAGCCAAAACTACATCTTCATGCATATACATCTTTTATATACAGGCCATGGTAGCCACAAAGAAAATAATAATAGAATCTTCAAATCACTTAGATTATTCATATATCATCGAATACAATCTTTAACCAAATACCACGACGTCAACTAGACCATAGTGACATGCAGTCACATCCAGTTATTTCTTGAATACCTCCAGGGATGTCCCTCCACCACCTCCCTGGGAAGCCCATTCCAATGCCTGACAAGCCCTTCTGTGAAGAAATTCTTCCTGATGTCCAACCTCCCCTGGCACATGAAAATGAATGCTAGGAAAGGTCAGTGCCTGCCAAGGTAACCATCCCATCCAAGCACCAGGCCAGCACCTGTAGGTCATGGGACAAAGCACAGGAGGTTTTTAAGACTCAGACTCTGTGGTTTGCAACTGCCCGAGAGCCTTCAGGGTAAGCATGTATCTGATTCCCAGGGGATAAGCTTGAAGGGCTTTTATGATCAGTGCAGGCTGATCATAGAAGGGGTGCCTACCACCATGCTCTTGATGTACACCACTACAGAACCCACGCCACTTCATGATGATCATGGCAAACTTAGTGAAAACAAATCAATCATAAAACCACACCGGTTTTCATTTCTACAGTGAGTGAATGCTCCCATTCAGGTCACGTCTAAGTCAGATACTGGGAAAACTTCAAAGTACTTAAACTCAAGCAATTTCTGGTTTGCAGTTAAACAAAAAAAAAATGTCCATATCCAAAGCTGGTAATAAATTTTTCAAACAAGTTCATAAAAAATGAAAAAGGTATAATATTATGTACATGCAGAAAACAGACTACACTCCTAACTTTGCTGCCCTCTGAAAGATTATTTTCCATAGCTGTTCTATGGGAAAATACATGGAATGGTTCAATTAAGTGTTACTGAGAAATACAGTATTGTTTGCATGACTGTATACAACTATTTAAAAGACAAGCACAAATGTCTCAGGATAATGCAGCAAGAAAATATTTGAAACAAGTGTATTTTTAAAAATGTTTATTGAAATGCCTTCATTGCATCATGCAGGATATAAAAAACATTATTAGAAAACCTTTATACTTGGGAGTAAAATCAAGATACATCAGGGAAAAATAATAACTGTATAAACAAAAGCAATTTATTTGATAGTGTTTTAAATATAGATTACAGGCTGTGATCTGCACAGATGATAACAATTATCTTGCAACAACAGTCTCTTATGTTATGATTCAAGTCGAAACTGATGTTTGTCATGCTAGAACAACCACATCACCTGTGCATACCACAAACTGGTTCATTACAGTTATAGGGTTTAAAAAGTGTAACAAAAATATTCTACCAGCATACTTCCATTCTGTTTTCAGTTTATTTGTTCAATCAAAAGCCATTAACTTTTCATCAAAGAAAAAAAAATGTGCGTTCTTCTAGTACACAAACCACAGAGCATGTAAGTTTCATTTACTGAAATAGAACCTCTTTAAAGTCATAATATGACACTTTCTTGAAGTTCATTTCAATTAAATACTTTATATTTTTGTAATATTACTCAAGGACTTGGAGGTGATTTTAAAATGGGAGACTGTTGTACCCTCAGTATTTTTCTGTTTTAGGAATCTGAATCCCTACTACTTCAAATTTTCAGGGGTTTTTATTCATACACTGGTTAGTGTAATCTCTTAGAACTCACCTCTCCCTTTTTATTCTACTTGACAGCATTATACATTAAACAGTAGATATACATGAAACAACAAAACAATTCTCTGGGACTGAAAGCTTGTCTTCAAAGAGTTCAGATAGGTAGAGATTTTGGCGCTGGCTTCAAGGCAGGCAGTATTTGAGAGATTTCAATAGAGCATTCACTTGGCACAGAGTAAGATTAGAACCACACTGCGACCTTACTATATAAAAGAAAATTGCTGGAGGGTCCAGAATGAGCTTATTTTGTTCAACAAGGAAGATTTAAAAAAATCCCTCTTTATGAGAAAATTAATACATGCGTTTCCATTTCTCATTCTTCTGAAAAAACCAGCATCTTTATAAAGCTATCCTTCTTGTTGGTTTTTGTTTGTTTGTTTTTTGTTGCGCTCCATAGATGCAAACTTTAAACATACAGTTGTTGCCAGAAAGTGTTTGAACATACAGAATATAACAATTTAATTACATTAATAGTCATTAAGAGTTTTGGCACTGTCCCCTTACAGAAATTTAGGTACAAGTAACAATACGAAAACATAAGGGAATCATGTAACTCTTTGGCTCTGTTGTAACACTTAACTACTAAGGCAAGAACTGTGTGTACCTTAGGGCTACTTTTTTGTTTGTATTTTTATAAAATACTTGACTCAAAGTTTTAAAAAGTCACCTAATCATCTATAAATGTCAAATGTTGCATATTAAAATATATGCTTATTACATCTTTTTGTTGCACTACTAGAATTTTTTGCATACCGATGAGAACACACACACTTGTAAACTGTTCAGTATAAATTTATGAAGACATTCTCTGTATGAGAGAACTTCTAGAAACTTATCATTCAGCCAAGATGCTGTAATTAAAACTGCCTGATTATCCATTTTGGAGCACTATGATTCTTTTAACAGCTTTAGCTCGTTCATTCCTATAAAGATCAACTACAACAGGTAAGAACCCTCCCTTTTCAATGCATTTGTAACGCCCTTTCAATCTGAGGTTTCAGGTGCACATCATAAGGAGGACATTTCAGGGTATTCACTGGCTTTTCACCTGTCACTAGCTATGGCTAACTTCATTAGTTACATTATTGCAGGATGCCCTATTACTCCCCTTTTATTATAACATGAAGTGGGTGTAGCCTTCTGCGCCTGTAACAATGACATCCATCCATATCCTCATGGCTTCTGGAGAAGGAGCAACCATGTAGTAGATGCGGTCATGGGTCTTAACACTGAAGGTCAGCAACGGGTTGGGACTCTAGAATAAAACACAAAGAAGACATCAAAAGAGTGAAATCAATGCCATTTATTGGTATCAGAAGTGGATTTGCTTACAGGGATATTTATGAATAGGGTTAAGAAGAAAGATAAAATGCTGTACCACTGCATCTTATATTGAAGCAGAGATACATTTAAACTGTTTGTAGCCACCATAAACACCTTTTACGGCATTTTCCAGTAGACTATTATACAGTACTACAGGGCTCCGAGCTGTTGTTTCATGCTCAAATAACTAACTCCCCCACTCTGTCCAGTGGCTTTCACAAATTGTTCATAGCTCATTTAAATTACAAATGAGAGGCAGGGGGTGCCATGAGCTGCTGGTACAGTTAACTCCCTCCCTGGGACAGAGGTGTGCAGCCAGCCCTTGACTTGTCCAAGCCACTGATTTCAGTTCACTGAGTTCCTGTACTAAGGAACTCCTTCCAGCAAAACTACTTTGTAGGTAGACACTTATTTCCTTCAGTTTAAAAAAACTCCCAAAACAGTGCTAATCATTTATTAGCTTCCTCTTCCTTTTCCTCCACTCCAGGGTTTTTTTTTAGTATTTGTTTGGGGTTTTTTTCCCCCCAATAATGTTAGTTCTCCCTTTAATTTTACAGCACCTACCATACTCTAAGTGATATGTGGTTAAAACAGCATAAAATGGTTTACCTTATATGCATTCTTTAGATGATCATAATAGACTTCTTCAATAGCTTGAAAATATATTACACCTTTTAATTTAGTTTCATGTTTGTCTAAAACAGAAAAGAGAGAATGACTTCAGAACTGAAATGAACAGTAAGAAGCAAAAGCTTAATTTGCATTTCCATGTATATTCAGCTGATAAGTAACTGACTTAACAGTTCTCCTTCTGAAATCCCATGGAAACCTTCAACTTTTCTTACTAGTTTGTTGGTTTTGTTGAGGGATGCATTTTTGACTTTAATATGTCTTCTTTTTCACCTAGTTTCCAAGGATAAAAGCTTTTGTAATTTCCTCATCTATTTGCAAGTCACTCCCTTCACTGAAGTGTGTAAATGTTATGGAGCTTATTAGCCCACAGAAGGACAGCTGTCTCTCAGATATATCCACTCTTCCAATTCCATGAAAACCAGCCAGACTTCACACAGACAGTTCACAGGCTAAGACCTCCAGTTTGCCTTCAAGAGAAAACTGTAATGACAATCAAATTTTCAATACAGTCTGACAGCAAAACCTTTACATTAGAACATAGTTTGTGCATGTACTTTTTTAAAAAAATGCTTCTTCACATGTGAACTTAAGAGTCACCACTATAATTTTTCACAAGGAAAAGGAGCAGCATCCACCCTTCATTTTCCTGCAGTGGAGAGAGAAATTGTTAAGAAGCATCCCAATTGCATGTGGACACTGAAAGGCAAACTTCCTTTCACTCCCAGCACTTTTGTATTAAGGCTTTCTGCCCTCAAGTCATAGTATCATCTCAACACTGAACAGTCATGCAGAACACCTTTATCAGTCCCATGAGGGATTCTGCTGTCATTTGAACACTTGAGGAACTCAGCTTACATCCTATGTGTAGCTGCTGGCAATTCTGAAAGCTTCATATGATGGCAAAATGAAACCCCAGAGAGCAAATGATGCAGCTTTGGGAGTCTCCTTGCCAGCCCCTAGAGAAGCAGTGCTGAAGCACTGAGATACAGGATTATGAGATTACAACACACGTTATTCTGAGATAAACACAGCACTATACAAAGTGTGCTGTCTGTGCACTACTATTAAGCAGGGGATCCACTCTCTTTTCAAGCCCTACCTGTGGCCTTGGTTACCAGACTATTTCAGGTACCCACAAGCTCCCATCGAAAGTGTCTTGGTAGAGTTCCTTGAATGCTTCAGTTCAGAAAGCGCAGATGCTTCAGTCACCACACTAAGCTGTCAGACTTCAGGCTAAGTTCTTGGTTCAGTGCACTGGCAGAACTAAAGCATTATTTCAGTACATTCACTTAGAGTTCAATTACTCTGATTTTACACCAATATTTATTTTGGAAATCTACTATGTATTTAAAGATCTATATGGATCCTCACTCATACAAGCAGTGGCATTTTAGTGCAGCTGTGACTCTTCATAAAACTATGGTTGTTGGCTGGAGTCCTTGAGACATTAGCAAAAGTTTTCTTTGGTAATTGAGATTACATTATGGCAACTATATTGCACTCAAAAGTGAAACCATTAAATGTTAACATAACTACTACAGAAAAAAGATAAAAAATTATCAGTACCAGATGGGAACACTACTGTGTGTTACAAGCCTTCCTAAGCAATAAATCAGACGTTTAGAAAAAAATAAAAAATGTTTGTCACATTCTTCATTGTATTGCTGCAAACTAGTAAGAAATATTCAGATATGTAATGAATGAATGTAATTAATTCAATTTTAAGTTCCTTATGAGTTGGTGAAAAGCAGTTAGGTCAGTAAAGTAAATGAAACTGTTTGGGTGGTTTTTGTACTCAGTGTTTTCTTCTACATCTTAGCGATGACCATCCTCTTTCTGGCCTCTCTGAACAATATGGCATATGCCTCTTTCTGGCCTCTCTGAACAATAAATATTCAGAGCACAATGTTATTTTTGTGGCTTCCTCAGAACTGAAACTTCAAAATCCATCCATGTGTATATTTGCACAGCATTTGGAGAAATAAGAATGCTCTTAAATTCCCCATTTCTGGGTTTCCCCTAAGATAACAAAGTAATGTAATGCTTATAATGGCTCCAGATATTGTGTAAAACAACTTCATGTACAGAAAGACTTTTGGAGTATTGCATATTCTTCACCTGAAATTTCTTACACTTTAAAAATAAGGCAAACTCAGAAAGTCTACCCCTTATTTTTAATTTCCTGAAAACTTCTTCACATTAAGCACAGGGCTGTGGAAGCATTCACTTCAATTTTCATGGTAAGCATTATATATTATATTCTTGTATGAAGGGTACAAGAAATCATTCAGTCATTGGGGGAAGCACATAATATTTAAAAATAAAATATGTAGAACCATTATTCTGTGTATTTGTAACCTGATTATCTTCCAATTTTTCTCTTGCCCATCTGCATCTCCTCCTTCGTTTTGTTTTGTATGCTCAGTTCTGCCTTACCTGTCAGGAGGATTGAACCCTATAGGGAAGGGTTCACACAACCTCTAAGGGAATGGATGAAATGGAAATTTGAGTTTTATCTGGACTCCCTACTTGTTCATAACTCAGCTAAGTTTGATAAAAAAATAGAAGAACAGATTTACCCTAGTAGCAATCCTGCAACCTACCTGCATAATAAGTAAAAGTTCGCTTGTTTCTGTCAAAAACAAACCACCGTTTTTTCCACGTTTTAATTTTTCCTCCCATTTTAATCAGAAAGCCTCGGCAGGTCTTGTCAGTGAGAGAAATGTGGTAACATGTCTCTATGTTGTGCCCGGCTGTTTCAATGTGACTTCGCAGGTCGAAGTCTTCCTTTCGAACAGGCAAATAGCGAGTTAAGGGACGGGCCTACAGGAAAGAAAAGAAAATCATATTATTTTTAAGAGAAGCATTATCATCTCCTAGTCTTTCTGCTGCGAGGACATAACTGAAAACTGCTCATAGAGTCTAAGAATAAATGTAAAAAAATAAAGAGCTTTTACTGCAGCTCTAATTTTCTTGAAAAGACAAATTCTTTAAACTTCTAACTTTACAGTATTGGATAACTTTTTTAAAAGCTAGATAGAGCATAGAAGTTTCTTGAAATCAACAGCTGATAAGCTGGTAAAACAGAGACCACAGCACAGAAAAGCTGTCTTAGAATTAAGACATTAAATGTAAGGGTGTGTTGCTACCTTAGATGAAATCCAAGAACTCCATATGTAGGATATTAAGCAAACCCTTTATTTCTCTGGATCAAATACTCACTGCACACATCACTCTTTAATTTTAATTCTACTGCTAAGGTATTTTCATGCAGAGTATAATATATAAATAATAAGAATATGCTATTGCAGGAAACAATAACGGGAATGAACTGTAATCACCAGTTACTTTCACACAGATTGCGGTGAACAAAACAGAATTATTTTCCGCTGAACAAATTAACTGTGATAACTAGTTCACATCCCTATGCAAAGACAGCAAAGCAGTGCAGGAGACGGTGCCTCCTTCTTGACTGCAGTTCAAGACTCTGCACCAAGCCTGGATAGTGTCAGTTGGGAGAACAAGCAGGAGGAGATAATGATTTGGAACCTCTGCCAGCTGAGGGAATATTCTTGTTTTGTGCCTGGAGGTTCTATGCACAATCACCACCCCCTCAGTTTAAGCACAGGTTTAAGATGACAGGTCTCCCAGAGAAGGCTCCTGCTGCAGCTGAGGCAGAGAGAGGCTGCTTTGGAACAGAAGCTGATTTTAGATGCTTTCAAGGATCTGTGAAAGAACCATCTCCCTGTCTCTCTCCCCCTGGACTCCAGAGAAGTCAGTGACCTGGAGAAACTAAGCTCCATTCCTCAAGTTAGCCTGTTAAATCCCTGTGAGTCTCAAATCAAAGGGACTTTCCCTCATTGCATTCTTAAGAGCCTCTTGGTGCAACAGGAGCCGTGTTGCTCACAAGAACTCTTTGCACCCTTCTAAAATGATGCAGTCCTGTATGATATGAGCTGGCACCAGCTCTGGCAAGTGCAAAGGTGGAGTTCCTTCCTCTTTTTTACATTTGTAAGTGCCAAAACATGCTGGGGGGAAAAAATGTCTCAGTGTACAAAGGAAAGAAAAAAAATTAGTCATTTTTGACAGATATGTTTTTGTCTTCCTGCCAATTCAGTCTTCTCTCTGCCAAGTCTGACAATTAGCTGTAACTGACAGGACATTCTATTAAAACACATGAATGCTCTAATTTGGGATAAAGATATCAGTATTGCATTGTTGTTTATGCCATATTTGAGTTGTCAACAAATTTCTTAGAAAAAAAGGAGGCAAGCAAGTAAAATTTAGCATTTCTGATTACATTTTATATAAAAATAAATGAATGAATATATTTAACTAGAAACAGCTGGTTAAACATCAGCAAAGGTAGCACAGATAAAACCAGAAAGATATACCAATATGATATGAAATCTTCTGCACTCAAATACATCTATTAATATGGAGACATTGTCTTGCTCTGGTTTACTGGCAATGACTGCATAGTCTATTTGCTGTACCTTATAGATATTACTGGTTTTGGAGGAATAAACAAATAGGTAAGACCCTAAGCCTAAAGAAAACTCAAGGTACCAGGTACCTCTAAGCGCAAAGAAGAAGCAAAAATATGTAGGACGTAACACTTTTTAAATCAAGTAATGTTTCTTATGTTGTACAGTCCCATTAACTTTAGAAAAAATAATATTTACTCAGCACTGTATATGTGGATCTGAAAAAACTTCCTTATTTGTCTTTTTCTTTTTGGTCAAATGTTTGGAAGTAATAATTCACATTTCAAGGTATTTTATGTATTAAAAAAGCGCAAAACAAAACAAAAACCCCACCAACTCCACACCAATGATTTATAAACTTAACACACTCACAAATTTCTGTTGTTCTGGCCAAAAAATTCTGCTCTGCCTACATTCAGTAACAAACTTTATAGGATTAATATTGATACTTTATATATAAAATGCTAAATAGATACCTATGCTGTTATCTAACCTTAAATGAATATTTGGCTCCAAGAGCCTAAACATACTTTTAGCAAAACAATTGCACCTTAGAAATACTAAATCCATCTGTTCAGCTGAAAGCAGTTCTGTTTACCATTGGCAGAAATACATTTACTCCTTTTCTGTATATGAAGGGGAAGTCTTGCACTGCAAAACTATTTCACATCCCCATATCTGACCTGTGCTCTTTGTTTCTCACGTATTTTGACTTCTTTTTCAATTAATTTTTGTCTCTGGCTCGTTTCTTCCTCCAATCTTTTCTCCAGTTGTTCCCTGCGCCGTTTTTCTTCTTCCAGAGCTCGTTTCTTAGCTTCCATCTCCCGTTCCTAAGTACCACAGCACATACAGAACTTCAGTTATATGCAAAACTATAGCTGGCAATGTCATTTCTAAGCTAGGGCTAAATACCTTTTTGTCCCTTAAGTAGGCAGAAATAGATATCCAGCACACTGGACTGAAATTTGGAGTAAGAATTGCAAAAAGAAATGAAGGTTCTTCTTAAGAAGCTCCCCCAGCAGGTGTCAAACCAATGCTGACCAAGTTTCTGGGGATTTTGCCATCAACTTGTCCTTTGAGATAGCAGATACTGCATATGGGCTCAAGGTTGTAGTGTGAGGTGAAGCCAAGGGGGAAGAGGTATTTTTAAAATATCTGTTAGGTATAAGCTGGGTAGGTTTCTATGTTGCATTAGGAGAATATTATCCAAACTTACATGCCTACTCTTAGTTACTCAAAATTACGCTTACCCTGGTCTCAAGCAGACGAGTTTTTTCAGCATGTGCTTGCTTCAGAAGTCTCTCCATCTCCTCTATTCTTGCAACGTTTGAAGTGCTAGCACTGCAAAAAACCACATTATTTATTATTTAAAATAATAATTGGTATTTAAAGAAATATTTTGAAGTCCAACATAATTTAAGAATGGAGTTGACAGTATTCAGATCCAATTCAGTGCAGTAGCCACTAAGAAAAAAAGAGGTACGTTTGATCAGTTGATGAATTACTACAGTGGTTCTGTTTCTTCTGTACTTTGAGCACCCACAAATTTTCTGCATTTCTACAGAAAAAGTGTTTCTCTCACCTTAAACATGGTAAAATATAACTTATACATTTTAAATTGGTTAGAACAAAGCATCATAAACTGTCTTCCTTTAAAGTCTGATATGGCTTGAAAATATTGTCAAACACAGTCTAAAATACAGTCTGAATTAATTTTGTTTAAGGGAAATTTTGTCAAGGAAAATTAACCGCCTATCTTCCAGATTTTGTCAACAAAATCAGCCCACAGTCTTTTCTTCTTTCACGAAAGTTTGCCTTGTGAGAAACAGAAGTAGCCGTTCTAATGGGTTCTTTTCTGGTTTTTGTATTGATTTGGGCTATTTGTTTCTTTGTGTTGCTTCCTTTTGTTTTCCTTGTGGCATTGGCTGCAAGAGTCAGAGGGAAGCAGAAGAGCAAGCAGTACCAGTGAAATTCAACAGCTGTTGGGGCTTCCCAGTCCTGGGCTGGAGACTGGACTTACAGGATGGTAAGATCAGACATACACCATCCTCCTTCAAATGGTCAGAGCAGGAAGTCAGAGAAAGGTTTCATATTACTGGTACATTAGCTCAATGCACAGAGTTGGTTCCCAGCCTGTCTCTAGCTATCAGAAACTTGCTCACTATCCATTTAAAACAGAAATCCTCAAAACCTAAGTCCTAATGTTTTTCCTTTAAGAAAACCAAAACCAACACCAACCAATGCAAAAAAGCCCAAGCAAACCAGCCAGCAGAATGACTGCCACTGGTACTTTCTGAAACTCTTAACACAGTAGTGATAATGACTAAAAGGGGAAATCAAGGGGCTTCCCTGCCACAGCAAACAGATGCTAAGTAAAACACTACATGCTAGCAAAAAAAGCTTTCCTTGTGTTCACAAGGTATTCATAGTGCTGTGACAAAGCTGTACTTAATTATCAACCTCTATTTATCCTTGTGAATCTGCTGGGGCAGGACTGTGAGCAGGAATCAAAGCATTACCTTAATGTTAGAAATAAAAACCAGCATGTCAGGAGAAAATTGTTTGTGCACAATTTTGAGATTCATCTGGACTTTCAACACAGATCATGGAAATTCCCTTCATCTGAGAAATAGTGTCTGAGATGACAGCCTCTGAAGATGAGTAAAGCAAGCCTTTCAGTGTCATCTCTTCATTTTTACTGACCCAGAAAAGGGAGAGGAAAGGGCAGAAAGACTTTTGGAGGAAGCCTGAGTGTTTCAGCTTAAGCATCTAGTTGGTTAACATGCTGGACTAGTAGAACAAGTGTACGTCATTAATGGCACATGTCCCTAAGACATTTCCTATCAGAAGAAATTCCTTCCCTGCAGTGATCAGGTGAGGAAGCACTGCTTGCTCTGTAAACTTCAGCATTATCACTTAACTTTTCCATATTTTTATTTTCCATATCTTTCAATAACCAGGTGAGATGTAGTTAAACCTGATTATGAGGGGCTAGACAAATACGATGCCTGTCTAATGATCTTACATTTTCTTAACCAATCAGTAGCATTCACACTATCACAGTGTCAACATATACATACTCTCTTTTTTTATGGTGACCGTTCATTATGGCCATTATGACCCTATGACCATTGCAGGATCAGAAGGAAAGATGATTTACCTGGAAATGTTATCTGGTGAGCATGCTGATATGCTCGTCTCCATACTGTCGGAGCTGTCTAAGCTTAATGTGTCAAAGGCATGGTCCTTGTAACTACGATCTGGGTAATGGAAACTGTTCAAATACACATTGGATTCCGATGCTGTTCTGCTGTAGAATTCCGGAGACTTCTGCCTTTGGTTTTCACAGATGCGCTGATGGTTATACCCTATAAAGTACAGAGGAAACACTGATTTCACACAAAAATTATGTGACAGGAGCATAAGTTGTTATCAGCACAAGCATTTTGAACATCACCTTAGTCTTTACTGCACTGTGACCAAGGTACTACAATATTACGGTTAATTTCACAAGTTAATCACACTGAAATAAAAGCTTTAAATACCTGTTTTATCTATGATGGATTCAAATATATGCACATTACTACAGCTGACTTTTCAATAGATGTTCTTGTATGTGTGTTATTAAACTCTAATTTGAAAAAATGAAATTTACATTTTAAAATGAAAATTAGGCCTAATCTGGAAAGTAATGTAGTTAAATTCAGGCATTTAGAAGAAATGACACTGACTAAATTAGAGAAAAAAGAAAAAAGTCCTGATAGTCAATATTTTTAAGTACTTATCTGGTTGACTTTATTGAATATGTATTTTTTTTTGTCTGTTTGGGAAACTTTGCCTTCTGGTAACTGCAATTGGATGCTTAGTTTCAGGTGAAATAATACAGCCTGCTTGTTATAGAATTATAGTTACTAGTTACTAATGTAGAGGTACTTTACTGGAGTTTTGAAATTGCATTTCACCCTATGGGATTGAAGCAGATCCTTATAGCTCAATGATTCGGAAGAAAAATAAGGTTCATGCAAAGGTTCTTCGATTATTTTTTCACAAAAACATTTTTTTCTGAAAAGTCATCCTTCTTGAACACAGGGAACTTTGTTTGGCAATGTGTCGTTTGAAAATGTCTCTTCACAATTATTTTTATCTCATGTCTGCATTACTCTTTGAAAGTTATGCAGACTTTGAGAGAGGTTGTTGAGCTTGCCTGATGAGGAAGAGTTGCCATTTTAATTGCTGAAGTATTTTACCTTTTAAGGTTTTACCTTTTAAGGTTAAGTGCCCTTTTAAGGTTGTTCCATCTATGTGATTACAAATGCAATCGCCCTGCTCTTTTCCTGCATCTTTTCCTTGAATGAATGCAAGAAGTGAGACTTTGTCATAGTTCTGATCGTTTGGTTTATAATATTCTCTGTACATTTCTGACCTGAATTCTGAGCTGCTGGCAGAGCTGGAGATTAGGAAGGATTGACAGACTACATGAAAACCTCACATTCTTACAGGAAGGCAGCCACTGACATTCCACATATTTAACATAAAGAGACATGGGAAAAATGCAGACAAATGTACAAATGCAGCAAGGTCAAGATAAAAATTTTTACTAGACACCATTAAGACACTGATGTTAAGAAAGTATGCTTGAAGTGCAGTATTTTTCTGCCTTATTCTCATTTCCTATCTTACAACCTATACAAGGTTACTCTCGTATTTTTTGCCATGCTGGAGCTGGGAGAGTCCCAGTTCAGAGAGCCAACAACTGCAGTTATCTGAAAAGTGTGTCTTCAGCTGAATTATTAAAGTGTGTTATTAAAGAAACTGTGCCCTACAAGCATTTCAAAAGTAGTTTTCTACTCATTCTCTCTGTACCATACAAAGCTTTCTTGGAGACAATTAAAGCGAGTTTCTAAGGAACTAACAGGACTCACTTGCCATTTAAAAGAATACCAAATTTCAATCAAAAATTCAGTTGCATCAATTAGTAAAAAAGACAAAAAGGACACAAATACACCTCAGCAGTCATAAATAATAGCATCACACAACACAGGTGTTACTGATTCACATGTGTGGTTTGCTTTTTCCCCCTTATTTTGGCAAATGCTTCTGTTATTGCAGAAAAGCAATTACCTTTCATACTTGAACCTTTGGAATGACTAATTGCTCCTGTGAAATAGTTATCAATGATTCATTAGGGAAAGAGAGAAAAAAATAAATTACTGACAAAAAACTTTATTCAAATGCATGTTTTTCTGTTGAGCTCTTTACAAATCCTTGCCTACTCAGAAATCTTAATTTCATATTTTGTATTTCACTGAAAAATAAACCCATCTAAAAGGCATAGAGCAGCATAACAGTGCTACAAACACTCTACCCCTTAAGATGAAGAACCCATTTTTGAGGAAAACATTTATCAGTCAAATTTATGCAATCATGCAAATATAACTAAATACTGGAAGAAATCAACATTTGTTAGGTTGCAAAATGAGATGCATTCACAGAAACAAAGCATAATTCAGTGTTCTCCTTTTATCATCATGCTGTAAGCAGCAGGCAGCTCAAAGCTGAGGATCAGCTGCATACCAACACCACAAGGCCTCATAACCAACCTGCCTCCATTACAGCCACACCTACACACTGGGCAGGCACAATCTGCTGTTTAAGGAATTTTTAGCTGCTCAGCTGTGTTGTTCACACAACATGCACTTAAAAAGATTAGACTCCTTGTAAGATCCAGCACTTAACTAAAATTTCATACAAGCCAAGATTTGTATCAGTTAAATCTAATCTGATACAAGAGCTAAAATATTGGTTGTTGCATTGGTTTTACTACAGAGCTCCACAGCTCTGCAGCAAACCTGTAAACTTAACAATGTTAACAACCATACTGTTGAAAAAAATATTGCAAAAATCCATAAAGCCATGTCATCAGAGAAAAATATTCCAAAGGAGTCACTGCAGAATCACAGAATCCAGGTATACCACCACAAAATCATGGTGAGGGTAGAACTAAAGGTGAAAGCTGTTATTAAAAGTGGCACTGTCAAGTATGTAAAAAAGCCACTAGTATTTTACGAAAATGATCCCATTACATTTTTCTTTTATTGCTATTCTTTCTTCTTTCTCTCTTTTTTAAAATTATTTTTCCTTTTTAAAGACTGACATTAACATGTCAAGATACATTTGTTGTGTGGAAATATGCTAAAGTAAGAAGCCCAAGTCTGTCTACCTTGTCATTGTCACCCACAGAGCTGCAAAGATTTCTAAATTTTCCGCTCTACTTGTGTGGCTATGAGCAAAGAAGCAAAAAATTAGGCCTGTGCAAAGCCATAGCTCTGCAGATATTAGCATAAGTCAGAATTTTTGTTGTGACAGGTTAGTTAACAGCAGGAAAAGAATAATTTTTGAAATGCTGTCATTATTTAACAATTATTTGTAAGTTTTTCAAGAGTCTAGGAACTACTTGACAGTGCTGATGGAACTGGTACTTTTGCAAAAACATCACATGAGAAATATAGCCAGGGAAGGGGATATTTTCATACCTTTTCTGGTTTTTCCTGAGTATGACAAGAAAAAGAGTGAAAAACAAATAAAAAAGGCAGACTCCTTTGAAAAGTTTCTAGATTGTTTGTACATCCCTTGCTTGCAGTATACTGTTTTTTTTTTAATACAGAGCTTAGAAAGGACACAAATAATCATCTTGCTGGTACCTAAGTTCTAAGTCTCAACAGCTTTGTTCCCAGTGCTGTGTCTGGTCTTACACCTTAACTCCCAGCTAACCATTCCTTCTTCCCTTCTGGAGTCCATCCTACAGTCAGTGGGACTGCATTGGCTAACCCTCCCTCCTTGTTCCTGCCTGTCCTTGTACAAGCTTCTGGCACCCAGCACTCCCTGGGAGCTCCAGCATCCACCTGCGCAGGGTGAGGTCTCGAGATCATACCAAATAGCAGCTTCTTCATTCTGTTTTTGCATGTGGTTTTGTAACAAAGGCATGTCCACAGGAGGTGAATTCATAAATACAGTCTGTCAAAAATACTTCATGAATTGCTGCTAAGAAATACCTTTTTCCACTAATGATTTACAAAAATATGTATCCTCTAAAACATTTAAGTTGCCCTTAACTCAGGCTATGATTACTGACTGTGGCTGTTTCTTTCAATAACAATTCTTGAACCCATATGACTAACTGAACACTGTTTGGTAATCCTGGAATAAAGACTATTTAGTACTTAAAAAGCCATGAAAATATTTATTACTGCATCCAGCCTAAATTTATTCATAGCTATTGTTTGTTCCTGCATAAAGAAAATGAGAATGAACTCCATGTTAAAACCCAAGAGGCTGTTCTTAATTTCCTGATTTCACTTTTAACTATCTTTTTTTTTTTTCAGCTCAGACTTTTACAGTTACCTTCTTGGACTGAAATAAGAAAAACTGGAGAAAGCATATTAGAGAAAACTCGTTTCAGACCATGACTAGTTTAGTGATAACACTCAGATAATATCTTTATATCAGCTGAGCTGTTACTGTCTCCAGCCAGCCTTGAACGTACTTGTTTTCAGATCTACATACACACACCTGAACGTCTGGTCTAGAACTTTGCTCGAGCTCTAAGGAGCACAGGAAGCTACTAACACCACATCTGGAGCACATCATCGTCTTTGGATAGCAGTGTGTGGGTCACTGCTTGATAGCCAGGGCTCCAGACTGGGTGGATGATGTGGCATTTGTCATGTGAGACCCTGGCCCTTCCACTGAACCCAGTTCCAGTGCACTGGATGCAGCCCAAGGAATCAGGAAGCCAGGACACCCATGTCGTTTGCAATAGATCACCTTGGCCACAGAAAACTGACAGAGTGAAAAACCTGTCAAGTGGGGAGAGAAACGCAAGGAAAGCAAGCACTCACTCACTACACATGACAGGTAGACAGCACTTTTTATCTATTCATCACCTTTTTTTAGGTGAACAACTAACTTTTGAAACAAGAAGATTAGAGAGCTCGTATTTCTCAATATAATCAGTCTCTATACATTTACAAAGTTCCACTGATTTGTCAGTAAATCTTCTGAAAAATACTCACTTATTCTGAAAAGGCAAACCTGATCTACCTCAAGAACGTTTTTACAATAAATAAGATGTATTTATTATAATATAAATAATTATCACTGAGTGATGGAATAAAAGATCATCTCCAAGGATGTCCACTGACATGGCATCTGGCTTGGTTTTCAAAAATGTATGTAAAGATGTCTGATGAAATTAATCGTAGTTACTCAGACTCTAGTCCTGTTGACTTTAGTGCACAACAAGTAAGATTTCATCATTTTAATGGACAATGATATTCTATTTCAGTGGTCCTGTGTGGTGCGTTGAAGCAGTACATCATGTTCAGAATATTACCCAAATCTCATCGTTCCACAGAAATGCACTTGCTTTACTTTTGACTTCGAAGAAAGTTTATTTTACTTCCATGTGCTGAGCGTGAAGTGTGAGGGGAAACCAGAAATCCCACCAAGTTAAATTCAGTCTCTTCCCTGCTCAGATCACAAAGGGACTTCTATTAAGGCTTTATCTGTAAGGCTGAATGAAAGGTGCTTGAAGACTGTTTCTGGGGCCCTTCTGTATAGCTGGATAGATAGACTCTGGGATCTGATTCCAGCCACCTGTCCTTGCTGAGTTCTGCACTGCAGTGCAGAAAGAGCCCTGCAAACACTTTTGTGCTGGGTTACCCAGACAAAGGAGTTTCCCCCAACTTAGAAATGTGGCACTTCAGTGCAAAAGTAGTTACACTCTTTAAGTTCCTCCAACAGCAGTAAATCCAAGGAGCTTGAGGTTGAACAAAAAGGGAATGAACCCTTTAGTAACTACTAAGAGAGGCCACAAATGATCCTTATGTTCCTATATCCTTCCTGTTAACAACGCTTTGAAAATCCTGTGACAATTCAAATAAAGCACCTGTCAGCAGCACTATTTACCTTTGGCAAAGCTGATGTTTCAGAAAAGGACATGTAGAACTGTCCTCTTTCCCAGTACAAATTAATCCCTTAAGGCTCTCTTCACAATTTTCTATTTCCATTCAAACTGCTGGATCTTTCAAAAAATAACAGCCTACTAGTATGACAAGCAGTATAGCACATGATTTCTCAACAGCATATGTCTCTCCTTCTACCCTGCCTGTCTTTTTTGTCAGGCTGTAATTTGATTTTGATTTGTGAAGTTTCTCTCTTACTCACTCTTAAGGCAAGAAATCTGACCCTTCTCTTAGACTGCCTTAATTGCACAGTGACAAAAAATTAAACATTAGAAGTGATTTATTTTTAAAATCCTTGCATGTGTTAGGTTCAGTAACACTTTAAAATTGTGTTTTAGGTCACACTCTAACACTCTTTGCAACCATTTTACAGAAATATTTCCAATTTTAAATACTTGATCTCTTGTCAGAGTTTAGCCAAACCATCCTTCTTGATTTTCAGACTAAAATAACATCACAATGATGAATCTGAACATAACTGCCAGCTATTCCACCTTTGCACACACATTACATCGAAGACACTTTCCAAGCCGAGCATGAAGCTCCTTTTCTTTTGTAACTGAAATACGTAAAGATAAGTTAGCCACAACACTGCACGTTTGTGTAAGGCCTGCTGCATAGCTAAAGCTCAAATCCAACAAATCACAACAGGATCAGCTCTGTATAGGGGCACGTCATGATCCTTTTTCGGCTTGCTTGTTCCAGCCCTGCGTTGAGTCATCTTGGTGCATATGACTGACCTCAGCCATTGCTTTGACCTTTAATTGCTGCAAGCTCTGACAAGTCCTGTAACAATGGGATGGATCTAGCTCAGCTCAGGTTCAGTTAGTCCAGTTCTACACAAGGACCTCTTGCACCGATATCGATAATAGTGATGCAGATCTTAGAAAGAAAATAAACTGACAGATGGCACTGAGGAGTGCCTTCTTTTGAAGATGGGGTACTTATGAATAATATATCTCATTAAAGCAGAAAATACATGTATCAACTCAAGTCAACAAACAGCAGACACAGAATCCCATAGCCTATAAGATCATGTTTCAGACGTGTAGCTTGTTTTTGGATCCAGAATTGCTGTGTCCCTATCAAAAAACACAGCCGCCTATCAACAACAGAATAGCTCTCTCCCTTCCTATTTTGTAGCCCAAATATCTAAGACCACTTATAATACCACAGTCACAGCTCAAATTTATCTCTCTCTGGGGAATTTAGCCAGGCAAAAACATGTGCCTGTGAAAAACAATTTTTAAGATCCCAACATTAAAAAAAAAAGGGAAGAAAAAAATAGTGAAAGAACATGTAATATATTGCTTCAAAATCACTCACAGAAATTACCCAGTTAACATAACATGTATTTTCAATATAATTTTCTTGTTTACTGGATTATATTTGGTGACTATGTACTTAAAAACTACACATGCACCTACATCATAATACTAACCTCTTATTTTGCCAATATCAAAAAAATCAGTTACATTTAGAGCTTGCTTTTGTCACCAAGAAATAAACTTTTATTTTGCAGACCTGTTGATTATAGAAACACCAGTTTCAGGCTTATTTCTGAAAAACTGAACACTGATTTTAAAAAGAAATGAAACAATTAGAAGGTCTTACCTTTGTGCATCTTTCTTGACTCTGACTCTTTGGTCATGGTTGCCAGGCAGTGAGGAAGTACACTGCCACAGCTGTTGCTCTGTCCTAATGGTAAATGTCCCTGCAGGAAATTTTGTAAATACATGCTTAAAACTGCATTTCAAGACTTTTTTTATCAGCAATGACAAAATAATGTGCTTTGTCATGGATATTAATGTCATGTCATATCAATCAGCCATTGATATTTCAACTGTGCACAGTCTCTATTAGGCCAAAATGTTTTCAAAGTAGTACCTCCACCTTCCTGCTGTTTGTTGATTCACCACATCAGAAATAAAGAGTATTTCAACTTTATATATAACTTTATCTTTACCATTTAGAGGCCTTCAATAGGAAAGAAAACAACAAATTGTGTCTCTAGAATCAATTTAAGCCAGCCCAAAAATACAATCCTTGGGACAGAAATTGTGTATTTATGATTAATGTTCTACAGCATGGCAATTCCAGAGGTCTGAAGAATGGCTGGAAGTACAGCAGGTTTCATATACATTCCCATTTGTTTAATAAACCTCAAGTAATTTCAAAGTCAACTTCCTGCATGAATTTGGGGGGGGGGGTTACATAATGCTTAGGGCACTACCCAGCCTTCCTCTAAGCCAATACAGGATTTTCTGCAGAGGCTGGAAGGCTGTAGATAGCAGCAGCCACGTACTTTGTTTGCGATGTTGCGTCCCAGCGTGGCGCTGTTGAAGTGGGGAGACACAGACGGGGTTGTTTTCTTGCGGGGCAAGGTATCGCTCAGGTACATGCACTCCCTGTGCTGCTTCTTGCGCTCCTCCAGGCTTCTGAAATGCTTCACAGGGAATTTGTTACAGTTTTGACAAAATGAATTGATGCACTTGCTCAGTTATACTCTATATGGAAAATACTGATAGGCTGGAAAAAACAAAATCTAACCTACAGAGCACCTCCTGCTTCACAGTGCTTTCCATCACATTAAAATCATACTGATTAAAAAAATGCATTAAATTCATGCGTACATTTTATCTACATGTCCCTGTACCTTTTCTTTTGTGCTAAGTATTAAAGTCTAGGGCACAAGTGGAACCCAATTACAAAGGAAAACTTTTCCTTAGAAGTTGTTCTAATGAATTGGTGGCTTAAAGCCAATACAGATTTTGATAGACATTGTTCAAATGTATATGAAAAATTAATTTAGGATTTCACACATACATTATTGCTGCAAGTCTTCTGAAAGTTACAATGGGTTCTGAATATTAATATTTGCCTCTGCATTATAAAGTGAATTTTTGTTCAGAAACATTCTATAATACATCATACTGATTTTTAAATGAGCAGTGCCTTTAAGTGCAACACTTTGCAAGCACAATCAGCTTAGAGTCTATTACTCTAAAGTCCTCATACATAAATCAACTTCATGGCCACCATAACAAAAGCAAACAAAACAAAATAATCCCAAGTTATCAGCTCTGAATCTGTTACCTGTTGTTGCCTGCGGTGTTTCTTAGCTGGCAGAGGTGGAGGTGTATCAGATAAAGGAATAGGATCTACATGAGTAGCCATGACCTCAGGCCAATGGACTGATGGAAGTTGAGCAATAGAGCGAGGAGAAAGAGAGTGAGGAAACACAAATCCAGAACAGAGAGGTGATCTTAGCTTTATAGAAAAAAGAGAAATTACACACAGAGTTTTCTTTTTGGAATTTCTCAAAAGATACGGCACATAAAAGCTGCAGTTTTAGCACTGTGTTGTTGGAGTGTTTAGCAGGAAAGGAGGTGTACTCTATTGCAACTCTCAAGGCATACTCAGCTACCAGAAGCAGCACACAAATGCCAAATTCTAAACTGACAGTTTCTGACTTATTGCAGTGCAAAAGTACCTGGCTTTACAATTATAAGGTTATTCCATTCCTTTAAAAGGGGATTTATTCCAAATTTCACAAAGAATGAGGAAGAGAAAGTAAACTAGAAAACAGACTGGACAGACTCCATGGAATAGCTAAGATGGGTGGAATCCATTCATCTCCCACAGCTATTCAGGATATACTTCTACCACTTTACAGGGGGGGATGAAAAAGAAGCTACAAAACATACAAAAGGAACACCTGATCAAGTGAAATGAACACCACTAATCAAGTTGTCATAAGCTTGTCCACAGACGGTTTCCCAAAGGTGCATTACATTATAGTGTTTGACAGTCACTTAGTGCTGCTTGGGTCATAAGAATTCAGGTTTTTGGCCTTCAGAGTCCCATCTACCTCATCAAAGACACTTTACAGCTGGAGCAGTCCTTCAGCCTTACTATTAACCTATTATCTGACTTGGTAGCTGGCAGAGGCAGTTTGCTTTAGGGTAAGTTTGTTACATGTTGAATTATCAAAAAATAAAAAATAAAGAAAATAAAAAAGGCAGCCATGAAAGAGCAATGCAAACAAAGGGAAATGTCTCTCAAACAAACCTCTTTATTTTGTGGCTGGCTCGTCAGCACAGCCGTGGAAGGCTCAGTGGCAACTGCTTCAACATCTGAGGGGGTCTGAGTGGAAGGGGATATATTCGTGGAATTGCCATACAGCTCACTAATTTCACTTACACTGATATAGCCCTAAAAGGAGGAATTCAGAAGTTAAAAGGAGCAAAAGCCAAAAGACATGCAAGAGTATTAATGTATCCAGTATAATGAAAGTTAGTTTGGAGTGATTCAGCAAAATATTTTTTATCATTGAAATACTTAATCAAAAATAAAATAAAATTAGCATCAAGATTTTCAAATGTTAAATACTTGGATTCTGAAAATTGTTCTTAATTTAATTCCAAAAACATATGTGTAATCAAAATGCCTATGTACATTAAGTGTCCAAAAGATTTTACTAAAATGCAAATACACTTTAAAAATTATGTAGCTCTTTCTCAGGAAAGCAGCTTGGGTGAAATAGAAAAATAAATCTTATTCTGAGATCTTAATTTTTTTTTGTCTCTGATTAAATAATCTGATTTGTTTCTTGCCTAATTATTAGGCTAATTTGAGTACATCAAATGACTAACAGAACTGGGAAGAACTTCTATAAGGACAAGCCATTCTCATAAATTACACTAACACATCTTCCATTTGCATCGTCTGGAAGACACTTCTAATTTTGATATGTTACCAGAAGAACCAGGTAAGATGCTGTTAGTGTTAGCCTGCAGCCATTACAATTTGCCTTTTTTTTTTTTAATTAAGCAGTCATACAGAAAGTGATTGACTGAGGGACGCCAGGAACATCAGTGTGCTGCTGTCTGCTGAGAAGATTTATGCAAGCAGATTTAAGATATGATGGCAAAATGTGGTTATTGCATGTATTTCAGTGTTAACTGCACAAATGGTTCTTAAAAAGTAAAATATGGATTCTAATCCATTGTGCATAGGATACGAGGCTGTACAAAGTTAAATGTCCTAATTTCTTATCCATAGAAAACAAGGCTATACAAAAATAAGAGTAAATCACTGTTGAAGCAATGTCATAAAGATGAGCTAGAAATATGTTTATTTTTAAATCAAGATGTAAAGCTGCTTTCACACTGACAGTGTGTGGCAAGGGCTGTGTTTCTATTACTGCACCAATATAGTGACAGACCAGTGTGTATACTTTCGCAATTCCATAAAAGAAGCCACAGACTGCTATAGTATTTCTTCTTTTTAGAAATGCCTAAGTTTACCAATGATCATAGAAGACAACTTGAAAAGAAATACCAACATTACTATCTATTAGCATAATTTTCAATGTATGATACCAATTATTTCAAGCATATAAGACAATTCTGGAAAATTATGTATCATACAGTGAACAAAGCACTCTACAAATGGGAGGCAAATCTTAACTCTCATGTTATTTGATGACCCATTAATTGAGAAAACTGGCTAAGATACTAAGGTTTTTCTCTCAAAACATGTGACTACAGTACAGTAAAACAGAATCCAGTAAGAATTAACATAAAACTTGCTTAACCATCTTGTAGTGGCAGTTTACCAGTAACCAAAACTCAGCAATTCAGTAATGCAATATTGTGTTAATATTAAAGATATAAACATTCAGAACAGATATAAATATTAAACATATAAACATTCAGTTCTGACTCACAATGCCAGAGAGGATTTAGAAGGGGGATAAAAAACTAAGTAAGGAACAAATGACTGCCGTGAACTAGCTCAGACCCCTGTTACATTTAATTAAATAAATGGTTTCAAGTCAGAGTAGTCACCCAAGTCATTTTTCCAATGCTGAACTTTTAAAAAGCATTGATCTTCCTTCCTTATTTAAGTACTGGGATAAGCATCCTGCTTCTTTACGTGAGGCAGTAATACTCTCTTGCTGTGCAGGCTGTGAGTCAGCTCACAATGGATGGCAGAGGGTTACAAATGTGGTGAAGAGGGCTGGCAAACATTGGACCACAGACTCAACAGATGCATGAGCAACCCTGCGGTGAAATGAACTGCTGTGCCAGCAGTCTCTGTAAGCCTGTCTTTGGTACCTGATTTTTAAAAGTGCCAGGACAGTCAGAGAAGAATTAAACTGGACCAAGACAAACATGACATCTGGCAAAGGTATTTCTTTTGTAGGACAGAGCCTATGGAAACACTGAGGATGAAACAGATAACCCTTGCTGTTCCTTCTCTTATTTGCCTTGTAGTAAGTCCTGACTGACTTCATTGCGGTGATTGGACTGACACCACTGAATAATCCATTTAATTAAAAAGAGTGTAGCCTCGCTTAAGTATGTGAGTAAACAAGCCATGAAGTGTATGTGAAATAAACCAATCAGATAGCATCCACTCTCTAGTGAGAGAATGGGCAGATCCATCTCAAAAGGAAAAAAATTATCCTCAGACTTGCCAGATGTCCTGGTGGGAGGTCAGATGTCCAGGTCAGAACACAACCTAGGACACTAGAAGTCTAAGCAAGCAAGGAAGGATGCTGAATCCCACTGGCATGTGAAACTGCACACTAGGAACTTGGAGATAAGATAAGCAAGACCCCAGTTCCCAGGTGCTGAAAGGTTGTGGTTGCTTTAGACTTCGAAAGCCCAGCTTCCCATAGTGACACCTACATCATCAGATGTGGCAGACCTTGTTCAGGGCTTCAATACAAGCAGATCCAGCAAGTCCAGTAAGAACTCTAAAGCAGAAGTTAATGAAGCAGCCATAGATGCCTGTCAGTGTATTTTAAATGCTACATTTTCTGCTTCCTCTAACCATTCAAAAAAGTGAAATAAATAGCTCCATGTGTATCTTAGAAGCACAGTAGCGTGAAGTCTTCAAATCAATGCTTTTTAAAAAGAATAAAATGTACATTTGTCATGCTTTAGGAAAGAGCCTTAGAATGAGGAAGAAGAGGCAATGATAAAAGCTACAGTGCAAAAATAAGACCAAACTGTATTTGTACTTGAACGGTTATTCCCAGATCTCAATCTTCTTCACTTCAATGAGGTTTAATTGTCTATTTTGAGAAAATTAAACATACACACACACTCCACACACATAAAACCAATAATTTCTCCACAGCAAGAGACTAAAGCTATACCAGTTACATACGGAAGAATGTCAAGAGAAGCTATTTTTGCTCACTAATGAATTTAGACTTCTATGAATAAGTGAAAAAAAATGGTATGAAATTACTTTGTAAAGATTTGATGACTAGGACTTCACTAAATACTACATACTGAAATGCTTTTGTATGAAGCATTATTAAAAGTTAGTTATGGTAATGTCAAAAGCAGATAAACTCTTTACCTCTTTCAGACTATTAGGACTGACAGGAAATCCCTTTCCTCCAGAAAGCGTGGAATATTTCTTTTCCAGATTGCAGAGATTTTCTTTTTCCTGTTAAAACCAGACATTTTATATTAAATACCAACAGCCAAGTAGTGAAAATAAATGTTAGCCATTTCCTTAACTGTGTGTGAAGAAACACACTGGGATAGAAGACCGAAACTGCCCAGCAGAGTTTCAGCTTCATCCTTTTAAAACAGAACTGAACAAAAAATGCAGGTACAGAACAAAAAACAAATGAAAGACTTTATTTAACAACCACAGCTAAACCAAGTAAGTGCTCCTTCAGCGTTTTGAAAATGATGATTCTCCTTAGTGAGCTAATCATGGTTTCTCTCATGATTAAAAGCAGAACATAAAACGGACGTGAAGGGTTCATGCCAGCCTCTTACTAGCCAGATGCTGGTGATGTGAAGTACCTCATCTCATGGCCTTGCAGGCTAATACAAGCCAAAAATCTGAGCACAGTCCCAGTGGCCACACAGGGAACACAGACTTCCAGCTTCAGCATGTGGGAGAGAGGGCACCTCTAAAACACTCTTGATTAAAAAATGCCAGTAGTGTTTTCTCTTAAGAATATCTGGTGATTGACTGCAAAAGACTTCCTTGTTTTTAAAAGGTGAATGTCTGTCAAATTATTACCAACTTCCAACCTTCTGCATAACTGATGTTCTTCTGCTCTACATTCTTTTATTCTATGAAATGCTCTTTTATTGCATGTTAAAAATGTTTGAAAGACAAAATTACTTACCCTTTGCAGCATCATTATTAAGTTGTTTTTCTCTTTTACAAAATGATCTTGTTCTCTTTGTGCTTGTTGGACAATATGATTGGCTTGTTTTTTGAGAGCAGAAATCTTTTCCTAATATAAGAAAATCACAATTTATGTGATTTATTTTTAAATCTCAAGACAACGTGCAAAAAAGATCCTATTCATTAAAGTTCACTTATTCATATGTGTCCTAGGGTGACTTTAGNAACCGGTTGTGGGGAGGGGCCATGTGGTCTGCTTTCTGGGGAGACCCCCTTTTGGAGGTTTTCTCCCAAATTTGCCCTAAATCAGGACAATATGGATGACTAAGCAGCAGGAAAATAAGTTTTTACAATACAGCTCACTGTTCTGAAGGAAAAAATTAAATAAGAATTAGACAGTATAGAAAAAAGTTATTCAAGAGACAAGAGAAAAGTGATATTTAAAAAAAAAGTGGTATTTAATTGATTAATACCTTTATGACCTTTATAACTAATTTTTTAAATTACTGTATTTTCTTAATTTGGTGTTCTACTATTATTTTGACAAAACCATTTAACAGCGAAATCAATAATAAGCCTAAAATAACTGCAGTTTTGTCCAGAGAATACCAGTCTCCTTTCTTAAAGAGGAAACTTTTGGTACTTTTTTGGAACAAGTTAAAGGGTTTGATTTTCACATGAAGTATGCAAACGGGGCATGAAATGTTATTAATTTCTTTCTTCTTGGATAAGTGCATTATTTGATCTGTGTGGGATGTCACTGGGCCATTGTCTTTGCTCTGCTTCAAAAACTCTTTCAAAGAGGAACGTTTTGCATTATTTCTTGCAGATGGGCAGGTTGTATATCCACTTCCTCGACCTTATGCTCAACAACAAAGAACAAGTTAATCGAGCGTTGGTGCTCTTACCTTTCTATTGACAATGCTGCGCTGATATTCAGCTACTTCATGCAGGAGCTGTTGTGTCAGATTTTCCTTCTCTTCATCTAACCTGCTTTCATGTTCAAGCTGCTGAAATTCTAAATCTTCGAAGTGCTTGCTTTCTATGTCCAGAATATCAGCATCCTTAAAGAAAAAAAAAAAAGGTAATGCAAAAAACCATAATCATGCTTTCACTGACACCACAGTAGAGGTACTTACAAACAAACACAAAAATCATCCTATAAGTATATTTATATATATTCTACAACATGTCTCACCAGGATCTTAATACTTTTAATGACCTACTTGCATAGCAAGAGAGTAAACAGGGCTAATTATTATTTTGATGTTGCTTTCTGCATCAGTCCTACAGTGCCTCTTGCTAAGAAGCACCTGCACCATGAGGGAGCTGTTTTGCAGCACTCAGAGCCAAGTGCAGCCTCCCAAGCTGGCTGGGCTCTGCTGTAGCCTGGCTGGTACACCACCAAAGCCTGAACCCAGATGGTGAGGTTGTCACATGCCAAACTCAGAGGCTTTCCAACCAAAAAGGACAAAGCGTCACACCAGTACCCTGGAGAACTGCACATGGAATTAACTGCTGAAAATTGCTCTCTGTGCAATTAAGGACTCTAGTCATCCACCCTAGCCAGTAGGTACAGTACTTCAGAAAAGTACCAGCCCACTTTTATGCATTTGCTTGAATTGATAATCATGCTTTGTCAGAAAAAGAAGTTGTTGAATGCTGCATAAGTGAAGCAAGAAATAAGAACACACCTGCCTTCCGCTTAGGGATGATGAGATGAAACTCAATGGTGCTTTTCAGCACAAGAAATGAATGCTAATCTTCCTTCTGCAACATCTGTGCATTCATAATATGAATTCCTGCTTACAAGTTTCAGAGTCCTGAAGAAAAGTGCGTGTTTAATAATTGCAGCATTAGTAAATGGTAAGGCCCTCTAAAATAAGCACATTGTACATCACTTGCTACACAAGGAAACCTACATCCTGGAAGGAATGCAAACTTGTTCCTTTTCTTATTTCAACCTAAGGCAAAGGTTAGTGGCTAAGATAAGCCACTACTAAGTTAGGTCTCTATAAAATGAATTCAAAACCAGTGTACCAGAGAAAGACACAGGATGCAGAAACTGAAGAACCCAAGTTCCTACATGGAATACAAACATCTTCCCCTTACTCTCCAAAGATGTGCTCTTCACTTGTAGGAGACAGTGAAGAGATCAAAAGCAAAGGTGTGGGCTAAAATTTACAGGAAAACAGTTACTACAATACAGAACTGGCCAGACATTTTCAGCATCCCCAAAAAACTCAGAACAGCTTTGCCTGGGCCATCAAAGTCAGTAAGTTCTGCCTATTGTACACAACAATAATTACTTCTGAGGCAGTAGAACAGACTTCAGAGAAGGCAACTGATGATGAAAATGCCAACTGGGGACACTTAAATACACTTCCTGCCCAACAAGAAAAGTGTATATGCATTTCAGGCACAAGGAAGCAAGAATTTGTCAGCTGCCCACCCCAACTCAAACTCCAGATTCACCCTGCAGCCAGCTGCGACAGTGAAATTGGCTGTCCACTCCCTTGGGAAAAAAATTCTGAAGTCTCAGAGAACCACAAGGGAATTTGTCTCCTTCATGCCTTCCTCATTGTCAGTAAAGTAGCACAACAGAACGTAGACTTAGGTATTTCACAGGATGGTTTGGGTTGGAACAGACCTTAAAGATCATCTCATTCCAAACCCTTGCCATGGGCAGGGAACCTGACACTAGACGAAGTTGCTCAAAGTTCCATCCAACCTGGCTTTTAACACTTTCAGCGACGAGGAATCTACAAGTTTTCTGGGCACTCTTCCAGTGCCTTACCGAACTCTGAGTAAAAAATTTCTTCCTAACATCTAATATGAACCTCCCCTCTTTCAGTTTAAAGCCATTACCCCTTGGATTATCATTACCTGCTCTTTTAAAAGGTGCCTCTCCAATTTCCTAGAAGACCCCTCTAGGTACTGGAAGGTGCTGTAAGGGCTCCCTGGAGCCTTCTCTTTTCCAGGCTGAATGCAGCTCTCTCAACCATTCCTCATGAGAGCAGTGCTCCAGCCCTCTGGTCATCTTTGTGGCCTCCTCTGAACTCACTCACAAGTCCATGTCTTTCTTTCGTTGAGAACCCCAGTTATTTCTGGGGAAGATATTTTCTCTATTTTGGGTACAATACTTACAATCACTTCATGACTGCTCTCACACTTGAGATCAGTTTGAGAGCTACTGGGCACCAATTCAGTGATAACTTCTACTGCATTGACCACAGCAGCCACAGCAAAGTCCCACTACAACTGGCCTGGAATAATATGTAATAGAACTAACTGGACACTTAACCATACCCTCACATTTCAAGTTTTGTCCCACTTTCAAATCCAAAGTCATTATTAAGACAACTTGCAAGGAACAAAACAAATTTAAAAAATAAAATAAAAAAAATTTAACCAAACAGATTTCTAGAAGCCTCTTGGTGGTCAATAGTGAAAGAGATTTACTACCATCCCACAGCAACAAGACTGCAGCATCTCATGAATTAATACATTCAAGCATGTGACTGCAGAGGAAAAGCTTCTTTTCCTTTTAATATGTATGAGACATTACATAATAATCCCCCTTTTTTTAAGGTAACACACAAAAATTTATAAGTGTCTCAAAGCCAGCAAACTTTTTCTGTAGCAACTGAGAATTTAACATCGTTGTTTCCAAAGCTGGGCTTTTTTTTCTCTTTGAAAAAAAAAAATAGAATTCTGCAAATAAAACAACATCTGAAGAGTATTTCCTATAAAGCAGAAAAGCCTTTTTTTCATTACTTCCATTACAGCCTTTATTCCTGATATGAACACCCAAGACAGAAAAAAAGATTTAACTTTTAGATGGCCTCTTGAGCATCCCATATTGATGCTTTTAAAATTATCTCCCCCACTCACTAAAGCTAACTATATAAGTGCTGTATAACCCACTTAAGGTTAATGAATACTAAGACTTTTTTCACAGAAACTAAGGGTGCTTTCACTGACAATTTTCTAGTTTTTTTGCTTACAAATAATACAAACTAAAACTGACTTGCAATTAGACTTTATGAAAAGATTATTTATACCAGTGTGACACTGTTGAAAATACAGAACAAAATAAAGCTGTTTCAGTAAGCAGTAAAATCTTCAAAATTAATTTTTCAAACTATAGTTCAGGCTAGCAGCTAAGTTATATATTGAAAAAAGACGTTATCCATAGCTTCACCGAGATGGTAATTTACTGGCCAATTCCTGTCTTTGCTCACACAGGTAAAGAATGATGTTTCAACATCTATCTAAACATCTCAACAGCTTCCACAACACCCAGCAAGCCTAAAGGGCTAATTACAGGCAAGTGACCCAAAGCTTTAGAAACATTCAAGATCAAATGATTTCTAATCCACACATTTGCACGTTACTCGTTTGCGATCATGCACATATTCTATTACAAGCATTCTGCGAAAAAACCCCAAACCATAACCCTCATGACTATTACAATTCTAAGTTGCAAATGTGTTCAGACACTGGATACTTGAAAGAGAAAATGTTACACTTAACTTAAAAAAAACTAAAAAAAAAAAAACAAAAAAAAAAAATCAACAAAATAAAAAAATTAGTGCAATCTTGAAACTTGCTACTGACCCTCTTCAGCTGCTGCTGTAACTGTTCCCTCATGGACTCAGGGCAATTATCAAGCTGCGTCTTCTGCTCGGAGTAAAGCTCCTGAAGCCTCTCTAGTTTTTCCCTCTCAGCATCAAGTTTTAATTTTTCCTGAAGCATGAACCAGAAAATAAAGACAATTACCTTCAAACCCAGGCAGTTGTTAGTGATTATGACAGTGTGTGGCAAAACCTTACTAAACAGTTGAAGCATGCAGGTCAGAGACAGAAACCTCGTTAGTTGAAATGCAATGGTGGGATGCAAAAGGATCAACATAAAACATTCATCATTTTAGTGGGGTGATTAATTCTTTCCCTCATCACTGTGCTTTGGACCTGTGCCTGGATGATGCTGTTAAAGCCCCCTGCACAAACACTCATCTCACCTAATGTAAAAAAAAACCAAAAAACCAAAAAAACTGTAACCATGTCAGTGAGGTAACTGATGAAGCTGAGAAAGAAAGAGTAGCTTTTAGAAAGCAAAGTAGATGGAAAATGACTGCAGTTTGGTAGCGAGGGAGAAATGGACCTTCCCAAGAGAATGAATTTCATGCCTGTGTGGCTCTGTACAGATAAGTACATTTAGCAAGTAGTGAAAAGCCAGAATGAGATGGAGCATTATAAAGAAATAACTCTGGGCCAGGAAATCCTGTTGCAGCAGAAACACCAAGTGATCCAGCACACTTGCTGCAGGATATAGGAACTGCAACCTGTCCATGGGGATCACAGGGAACAGCTTCCCTGGTCTACTTCAACTAGTTCAGCTTTCCTTTTATTCCACTCAAGCAGCAGTACTCAGGAGACTGCTTCTCACCCTCCAAGGCCTTTGGCCTTTTAATCTTTTTAATCAAATACTACATGATTTACTGTGCAGCACTGCTCCAAAGACTGGCTGTACATCACTTAAAGCTTGCCTGTAGACTGTTATTTATCTGTGGACCAAAGTTTGGGAACCAATAAATCAGAGCACAGAGCATTTTTTCAATGTCTTTCACTTACATCTACACTGGCTGACGTGGCAGATGCATTTTCTCCAATTCAGCAATTAATAAATGGAAAAAGCAATTTATGCCTGATATGCCAGGCATAAATAATCAAGTAAGTCTCTGAAGCCAGGCTCTCTGCCATCTTCCAGCATCACACCTGTGTAGCTCTCTTTTCCTACTTGTTGTTCTGTGGTAATGCATCTCCTTCCAGATGGTCTCTAGTGCTCCTTAATACTCAAAATTAGCAGTATTCTGATGACTCCAAGAACAGTTGAATTCTGTCACAGCATCTACTCATTTCCACTCTGTCCAGTCCCAACTAGTATTTAATTTTGAAATCAAATGTGTGGTACAGCAGCTGCTGTATGATTGGACATTGCATCACCCCGTAGAGAAGGAAAGTCTTTCAGTACACAGTACTTGCCATTTCAAACTGTGGGAAAACTTCCTCTTTGCTATGCCTGATGTGTTTCTCAAACCCTTATGCACGGCAGAGGCATAGACATAAACAAGTATTAGCTGCCTGCTTTCTTTATGATTTTATCTCTGAATGGGACTAGGGGCTGGGATACAGTTTTCCCAGTATCTAAAAACAACAGGAATAATTTTTATTCAAGTCCAACGTCAACCAGAGCCCCAGCTCTATCATGTTCATTTACATGTGCAGCTTCTCAGTTCATACAATCAGATGAACATTATGCTGAACACAAATATATTTTATTAAGTTTGTGAAAATGAGAAACTGAGCCAGCATAGTCTATGACCTGAACTTCCTGTACTAGCCTCTGTCTTACAACAGCAGCAGCAGGTATCAGAAATACAGAGGATGTAGCACAAGGGAGCTGCACAAGGAGGGAGAAGAATGCAACTCCCGCGCTGTTCCCAAGAAGCCCCATCAGCTGAATCATCCTTACTTCCAATACGGAAGGAAAGCTATGAATAAACTGGTAGTTCCCCTCCTCACAAACTCTGTGGTCCATTTAACATTCAGCCCAGTCTGCCACCTTGTTTCACACTTGCCTTTTCTGCCCACTTAGCCATCCAAAGCAGCAAGGACTTCTCTGACCTTGGCTGCAGTGCCTCTGAAGCTATAAATAGCTCTCTAAATGTCCATGCACTGCTATAAGCTTGCTCATTCATCAACAAGCAAATCAAACCTCAAGTGTGAGGAGACATCATCAGCAAGGATAAAACTCCCTGAGAATCCTGCCGGAGATACTGTTACATGCCTCAAGAAATTAGAAATGTGTTCCTTTGAGACTGAAAGCGATACTCATACTCATCTGCTCTATTTATAGCATAGGAAGTGCTAACATTCCACCAAACTGGCTCCCTTCAAAATGTGCAGTCTTAACAGGAAATATCACTTTCGGCAATGAGAGGCATTACATGTTTTGCAGCTGTGGAGTTAAGTGCGCTGACATCTCAGGCTGTGCATTGGTGAAGTCCATTTAATTCACAAAAAGTAATTTGAATGAGAATGAGAAAAGAGAAGAGAATGAGAAATTTTTCATACAGTGTTTTCTGTAGAGTGAATCAAGGCAAGTTCTTCTAGAAGGGGAAAGATTCATGTCTTTGCAAGCCAAGTGCAAGATGCAGCTGAGGCAGGTCTGTGGCTGACTGCACACCTGTTTGCTTCAGAGCAGCCAGCAGCATGGCTGAGAACAGAACCCATGTTCCCACTGCTCATCCTCATTTAACCGCGGGAGCTGGGACTTGGTTAATACTTCTCTGCAGACAGCCCCAGCGTGGACTCCAGAGGCACAGCTGCAGTCTGGCTGAATTCTTAACATCCTATTTCCAGAGAAAACAAGTGCAACGTCTGGTCTTACCCTACTGCCCAACTTGGCCTGTAGTCTGCCTCTACGTGCATGTTATGAACGAACTCGGGGTCAGCCCAAATACAAAGCAGGACTGACTTGGGGTTTGATGATGCTTGGGGAAATGCTTTGATCAGTTTTGGAGGATTTATGGGAATTGTGAAGGATAGCAGTAGAAAGAATTAATGTGTGACACTGTCCCCAGTGGCAGAGTCAGGATGTCAGCAGAGAACATGGTATGAGCACTGACCATAAGTGATCAACACGGGTCAGAAAAGGAAATCAATCTTTAGATCTGGTAGAATTGATTCTACAGGAGTGGGAACAACAGGAAGAAGGAGAAACAAATTGCTTCAGTACTGTGTCCAGTGGTTGAAGATGCCCTATGCCTGATCAATACTGCTCCTTTAAGCTTTAGTGGTTTCCCACACCCCTTCTGCAGAGAACTGCTGCTTTTCAATTTGTCTTTCATCCCAGTCTGCTATTGCAGGCAGGCTGGGTGGCTAAAATTACAGACCAATATCTGGCTGCATGGACATATGCCCTCTGAACCAACCTTCCTGCATAAACTCATAGAAACGCTGAAGAAATTCAAGTAAATTGGATGAAATAGAGAAAATTTCTTGAAAACCCAGCTGAAAACTGGACAAAAACCCGCTAAACAAGTAAGAACCCTACCATTTTACCAGCTTGCTGTTGAATGAATTGTATGGCTAGGTGATTTGGGCTCACTCACCAATGTTCCAAATCTCCCTGCCCTCCAAAATAACACAAAAAACCCCTAAGACCCCCCAAACAAACAAAAAATTCCCCTCCAACATCCAAGGTATGTTAGTTTCAGAAAGAAATTGTAAATAAGCCTACAAGGCAAATGAAAGAAAAAAACCCAACAAGCTGAATTTTTCACTTCTAATACTTTCCATGATCTAGTCTGAAGTACTCCAGGATCTTCCTCAGTCCAACTCACCTATAAATCATCATGTTTTAAGGTAGCAAACTCTCATAAACTGCACTAAACTTCAGACATACATGTTCAGTCCCTCTCAGTGTGGAATCAGCTAGTCTCACAAGTCTCACAGGCTTCTGAGAAATGTAACTGCATATAACTGACCAGAAAACCCCACTGAAACAGAAGAGTCTCCTGTGCAAACTGCATGCTCTTTTTCTGTATTTTCTGACTACTCTTTCTTGCATTTCTCCATCTCTTTAAGGACAGATGCATTAAACTTGACACAATTTAATTCTTTGTCACTAAATCCCTGTCAGTTTAATGACAAAAGCTGTTAAGAGGAGAAAATAAAAAGTATGCCAGGCATATGAAAAGAAGCATAGTAAGATAGAAGAAGGTTGTTCATAGTAGTTCTTTTTTCTGTATAACTGGTAACTAATTTATTATGTAACAGTTTGTATTCAGTGATGGCATCTATAGAAGAGATCTCAATAGTTTTGTTTCAGGTGCATGAATCTACTGTTAAAAAGCGTTCTAAATCAGATTAAGCGGTCCCTCTGCTTCAACTAAAAAATTCCCAATAGGTGCACACATTAACCTGCTCCTAAGACAACTCAAGTATTTTGGAATTTCTAAGCACTTTCTCTGACTATTGCAATGTGTTGTCCTAGTGAACAGATGGAGGGACAAAAGAATGCCTGTGATTCTAGAGCACTGTTCCTTCACAAGTGTAAATGAGGAAACAATCATCCAAACCACAAGAAAAAATATTAAAATTAGCAAATACAACTTCTTATAGTCTTCAACATCTAGATGACAGTAAGAGGATTCCCATTAGGGGTATAACTCACTCTAATATTTCTCTCATAAATGTTTTAAAAGAAAACTCGTGAATTCAGGTTTTTCTCCTTGAGTCTTTGTAATCATCTTTGTGGTGATTAGTGTTCTCTCTACAGGATGTCCTTATGTGGATATATCCAGCAGATACAAGTATGCCTCTAAACATTTAATCTTGTGTATTGTGTCTTAAGGAGGTAGATAATGTTATGGACATGGTAATTCATGCTTTAAAAATACTTGCTTACATCTTGCTGAACTGGAATCTGACCAGTAAATATTTAAGAGGCTAGGCTATAAAACATAAATTTATCAGATTCATCAGGATAACATCCAGCAGCAGGAATTTTGCAACCAGAAGAGGAAGGACTGAGGAGAGAGGCAACCAGTATATTTAACTTTGATTGCTGATGGCTCATCAGACAGTTGCTCTTTCCTTGACTCTATTCTTGCAAGTCTTTGTAGTACAAATTCAGCAGGGGCTGAGCTTCAAATGTTTTGGCATGGAAGGGATATTCTGTTAATGACCGAAAAAATAATTCCACAAAAGCATGTGGACAACATTAAACGTATTCCAAAAAAGACCAGTTATTCCCTGCCAGCTGCTCCTGATTTCTGCTCTTGAAGAGGGACAGGATACCCAGGTTGATAAAGGAGTTCCAGAGTACGTATTTCTCCATGACATAAGGCAAAGGTCCTCTGGAAGAAAATGAATAATCTCCCTCTCTTTTTTAAGAGTCTCAACTTTTGCATAAATACTTCTTTTGAAACAGTCTCCCAAAACTCGCATTTAGCTGTGGTTACCCCCACACAGTACATCTGCTAAATTCACTACTAATTTTCAGTTATTCTTGTTTATTCATGCTTACTGATCTATTTTTTCTTTCCTTGGCTATGCTGTTACTTTCAGCCTCATGCTTTACTTGGAGACATGGGGTGTTGGGAATCATTAACGGTCCTTCTCCACATATGCTGGACTGCATGTTTTAAGATGGCACAGATTATGGAGGTGCTGTGTGAAAACTAAGTACATTGCAGAGCTGGACAACATCCAATCAGGCAAATACAATTTTCTCCAATTTCTTTACAGGCAAATGTCAATCCTGATGTAAGTCTCATGAGCGAAGGTTCATCCAGAAGGAAGTTGTAAACGTAAACAGCACCCTGGACCTGAGGTGCTGTTCCATTGGAAACAACAGCATCATTATTGTACACTGGCATTACTGCCACGGTAACTACAGGGAGCTAGGCCCTGGTGGCAGGGAAAAGGGAAAAAGGAAAAGGGGAAAGCTTCACCTGGTTGCTTGTTTGGGCTACTGCCCAGCCCAGCTCCCTCTAGAGCAGGCTGCGCTCAAAGTAGTTTTGTCAAGATCTGTAACTAAGCTCTTTCCCAGAGAGCTTCAAACTGTATCTGTCAATCTGTGTGAGTAAGGACTTATCAGAGCTCTCTCTGCATAAATGGAACAAGTGATTAATAGCTTAAATAGCTGATACTCACATATGTAGGCTGTCATCTTTTTCTGTAGAGGAGAAGAAAGGGAGAAGAAAGGGAGAAGAAAGAAAGATGATTGTCCTCAAGAAGGACAGACAAGGAGGCAAAGTTAGACTTTTCTCCAAACCATCCTAGCATGGTTTCCAGCACAACTGAAAGCACAGGGCATGTGAAACAGCTCTGGAAGTAGCTACTCCAGCCAGGACAACTGAGTCCTGACAGCATTTGTACCTGGCAGACAGGCCAGGTACCACATCAGAACCGTGCCAAGTCCTGCAGGGGTGCTGAAAGTTTCTGTCATCTTTTTGAAACAGCAATCACCCATAGCTCTGATTTTCAAAAACCAAGTAAACCAACACAAGTTGCTTCATTCCTTACAATGTGTGTGGTGGCAGATTCACATAGGCAAGGGAAATGCTTTCAGCTAACCTGAGGGTGTGCACTACACCATCTTTCCCACTGGTTCATTTGTTCCCTCCTCTCATTCGTCCCACCTCATGATCTGAGAGGGTTGAGCACGGGACTCAGATGAGACCAGCATGCAGCTTAACATATAATATACAAACCCACTCACAAAAGTACAGTGTGTAGAAAAGAGCACACTGACAGCTCAAATCTGAACTCATTCCTGCCTTCTGACTTCCAGTATGTTTTCTAGTAAATTCTTTTGCCTTGCAAGGACTAAAAATTGTGGCTTTAATACTCTGAAAAAGTTGGCAAAACTTTGTGTCATCACTTAAATGAAATGTGCACAGGGCATTTAAAAAATAATAATAATAAAAAAACCAAATAGGTAGAAGGTAGTACAAGAGCTTCTACAAACAGTTCATTTCAAGTACATAACATGGCCCAAAAATTAGATTGTAGTTTATTATCTCTCTTTTTAAGAATTTTGAGGTTTTTCAAACAGGTGCATGGGTAAGGATGAAACTCAAGCAGGCAGGAGTTTCCTGCCAAACAGGTGCCAAGATCAGTGGCAAATTCCATGAGATGCTCAAGCTGCTCCAGAGACAAGTGCCATCACATACAGCACTAATGACCCCACCATCATTTCACAAGTGAAATGAACTCTCCCTCTTACATCCAGGCAACCAATATCATGTGGTGTATTCAGATACCACTCCCTTACCCTGGCAGAAATGTAAGCACAGTTTGAGATATGGGACCCCACAGCTTCTTGCCTTGAAGCCCCACCAAAACCAAGACCCCAGGTATCAGTAGGGGTGAAACATTCAGGCAGCTAATGGAAACTATTACCAACCTGTGGACACTGGGACACTTGTTTTAGCATGACATAACACAAAAAGTACCAGCAGCAGCGTGGAAACTCCTGGTCAAAACCCAAGCCTTAATTCTGTCCTAACTTTCAAACTATTTCAGCAAAAGGAACCACCTATCACCTCCACCTGAGCCCCTGTTTTGTGGGTGGGGGTTGATCCTGTATTACTACAGAGCCGAGATGCTGACTATCTTACATCAGATCTGCATGGCTGAACTTCAATATAGATACAATAATCCAGCTTTAAAAAATGCTACCATTTCAAGCCAGCCAGAAATTTTATTTGTTGACAGGAGCAGTACCATCTGTTTTGCTGACTGACACTACTTTCCCCAGAACACTTCCGCTGTCACTTTATATTTTACTCCCTTTGTAGAAGCCCATCTTCCATTGCTATTTTCAACTTTCACTTTTATGCAATGCTTTCAGACATACTCTCCCCCCCCCAAAAAAAAAAGAAAAAGAACTGTGAGTGTATTCCTGCAAAGATAATTTCAGTATTAACTGAGCCATGGCTTGATGTTTACAGCACACACTTACAGCTGGGTTTGTTTGTCTGTTTAAAACAAAGAGGAATACAAAAGAAAATACAACTAAACTTTTGTAGTTGATCTGACTAGTGCCATGCCTCATACTGAAAAAATGTTTTGAGTGAACTTGCCTTTTAAACAAAAAGTGCTTTTTATGGGCTGCTTTCCATGTTTCATTTCAACTGAAAATTTAAACTAGACCTGTCATTTGAATTTTCTGATTGCTACCTACACACTAACAGGTGCCTGCAAGGAAATTTAAATTTCCTCCAGATTTTACAATAACTTCCACTAGTTTAACTGAACTTTCAGTCTACTGGAAAGCCAACACAAAAGATAAAAGATCTCTTGAATTTCTGAACATTTATTACCACTTACCAACCAAAACTTCCAGCAGCATCCTTTTGAAGGGGATCTGGTTGCACACCCTATCTTCTGATACCCACTTTAAACTCATCTTTCTGCTAAAAAGCAAGTATGAAACATGTCCTGTAGGCAACTTAAAATGTGACCACAGACTGAAGGATTAGTGAGGGGTACACAAGCACAAGGAAAAGTGCAGACAGGGAACTCCAGGGAGGTTCAAACTCAAACTGGCTGTGCACTGTCTCCCCTCAGAGTGGAGATGTGGGAGCACTGTTCTCCTTTTCAGACACAGGCTTGATAAGCAGAGCCACAAAAGAGCAGCCAGGCTCCTGACAGGGCAGGCAGAAATCAACGACTTCAGGCAGAAAGCTCAGAATAAAACAATGCGAGCTGTAAAATGTGAATTGAATGGGAACTGCGAAAGTACTAAAAACATGCAGTTTTTCTAAGCAAAAAATGCAGAAGACTTCCAGATATTTCTGGAAAGCTTAAGAAAAGAAGAGAGACTAGCTAAAGCAATTCCACAAGTGACAGGTCTAAATTATGAGGCAGAGGATGAAATTTAAAAAGGAAACAACACTGGCTGAAATCCCTGGAAAAACTTTCTGACCTTGAGATATTATTGGCCGTGGCACATCCCCTGTGGAGAAGGGAACTGCATGCCTGAAGAGGCCAGCAAAGAGCCCGCTGGAGGGAACCAGCACTCCCTGACTTGAGTGATGCAACTTCAGCTTCCAGGCCCTTTCCATTTCTGCATCTTCTTATACCGCCATCTCATTTTGGAAATACATGCCTATCTATTTCTTTTGTAGTTGAGAGCAATTAAGTATGTGACTAATCAAAACTAAATAATTTCTGAGACTTAATTACAGAGGGAATATTCTACAGTAATTGTCAGTCAGCAAACAAAATAAAACAATATAATGACTTTAAAATTACATACTTGATGGGTGTCTTCTATTATATATTCTATATGATATTTGATAAAAACTGCATCCTTTTTAATTTTGTTCCTTTGCTGAGAAAATAATCCCCCCCCCCCA